>JAOXYD010000009.1:3896842-3925315 GCA_028565735.1 Pinacopodium congolense | reverse complement strand
GCTATAAATAGGCTAGCTTCCTTCCTTGTAAATCATCCCATACATTGTAGCATTCTTGAGTAATAAGAAGCTATATCTAAGTTCTCCAACTCTTTGTTATTTCTCTCTCTAAAGTAGCTTCCGTAAGGTGTTCGATAAAAGTACTCTTAAGAAGTACTCGAGGGAAGGCTGAACTAGTATTCTAGCTAAGCAAGGTGTTCCAAGTCCGAGGAGTTTGCTAGTACCGCACAGTTCATTAGTGAGAAAAGATCAAGACCGTGACACTGTGCAGGGGTTGAACTATACTCTACTTGTTCACTTATACCTTCATATTCAGTTGCATTGTATTGGTATATATTTCTTGGTAGACAATCAAATAATTCATCTACCTGTCTATACATCCTAATAAAATAATGAAGAACACAACAAGTCATGATAATGAATTTTTGCTTGCTTATGTTGTATCTAAGCATGTTGGAAAAAATAGAAAACCTTGCTTTCAAAACACCAAACATCTTTCGATAACATTTTGAAGTGATGAATGCCTATAGTTAAATAATTCCTCTTGACTTGATGGTCGTCCTCGTTTATGAAAAATCTTATAAACGATATCTTTTACCATGATACAGTGACTGAAATCCTTGCATGATAGCATGACTAGAGTCAACCATATAAAACTTATCTAAATATATTAACAAATATAATAATAATATATAACACATTACATAAATTGAAAGAACTAACCATGAAATTAATATATATAATACCCTGCGGAGGCACTAGAAATTGATAATCTGGATTTGTTATTGTTTCGAAAAGAATTCACGAGTTATTGGTTGTACCCTCCCATCTTGTTTGTATATAAGAGAAACACATGTCAAATGAGCAACAACATATGATATTTTGTGTTGGTTCAACCCTTTTTCCCCTATGTGGTTTATCCTTATCTAGGAGAACACTTGCATAAATATGCATCCCATTTATAGCTCCATCGTAATCCTACAAATGGAAGAATTCATATATGATTTACATTTACTATGATTATCAAGTTTTAATGACAAGGACTAGTTCAAGTATACCTTGAAATAAGG
This sequence comes from Pinacopodium congolense, assembly GCA_028565735.1. Taxonomy (NCBI): domain Eukaryota; kingdom Viridiplantae; phylum Streptophyta; class Magnoliopsida; order Malpighiales; family Erythroxylaceae; genus Pinacopodium; species Pinacopodium congolense. The sequence goes on along the minus strand of JAOXYD010000009.1, from coordinate 3,924,245 downwards.
AAAGTATTTGGGATCATTTACAATCTCAGGAGGTATTATGTCAAATGATGGTGAAATAATGAATTTGCAACTATATTCACTGCATGTAAGACATGTCGGAAATGCTGTGAGATTATCTAAGTAGAATGTTAGAAACAGTCGACATTAAGTCTTGTTGTGTGACTATGATCGATTATTATTAAGAACATTGCTACTTGTTCTTCGACAGTCACATTCTTTGTAGGATACAGTCTACCATTATTTATCAGCTCTATTCACAGATCCATAAAAATCAACTTAGACATTCTTAAATTGTCATAGATTATGACAGGGTTACCATTTAGGAGCTCTAGCACCCAATCATGTCCTGTAAATGTTGAGGTTTGACATGGCTACTTTCCTAAATGATAATATTTTACTGTCATATAATTTATAATGGCAGACTCAACTACTTCCTCTTCTAAATTAAGAGCAGAATCTATATATGATGCCATTTATCTACAATATTAAGGCATAATATGATTAATTATCAGTTTTACCAAAACTTCATTGTAATCGATTCATATATGATACATATAATTCTTGCAAACATATGACATCAAACCAATTTCAAGCACACATATCAAACAACAATCCTACTCATTGATTCATAATAAACAAACTTCCTAAACATGCATATATAAAAAACTCATGATGATTATGAAATCCAACAACCAAACCATGCACAAATATAAAACTAAATTTGTTCTAGAGTGAAAACAAGCCAAATATAACCCATAAGTTCTTCATCTAAGTACATGATGAAACATTCAACATCTACAAATACTTAATGAAAAACAGCTTCCTATATTCAGACAATTTCATGAAGAAATTTTACGTCACAAGATTATCATGAAAATGCTTCACAACTTTGACATATTGTGCTTCCTCCAATGGCAATCCATCCAACACATCTAGGACTTGTATGATGTCATCACACTCTCGCTCTCGCTCCCGTTCTCTACCTGTACCCTTATCCCCAATAAAAGATGTTGAACAAGTCATCTTCTTTTCATATAGTTCTAGCTTCCTCTTCGAATTCTCTGTTATTGACTTCATAAAATCTTCAAGCATTGATGTCCTCTTCTTCTTGCCCTTCTTATTCATCAGCTCCTTTTCCTTGAACTTGAACTAACGACTTCAACCTCCACCCTATTCTATTATTTCTCTTCCTCATCATCAAGCCCAAGTGTTGTATCATCACTAAAGGAGGTATTTTTGGTTGAAGGATGCGTGTGCATGCCTATTGCAGTGGCATCCCCAAATATGACACATAAGTTTTGAAATTCCTATAGCACATTCTCTTGAACTTGTGAGCCATTTTGTCATTTTATGCATCTGAAACAAAAGATCATTTTCAATGACATCCAATAAAATGTACAAAGTTTATTAAAAAAATCACATGCATATACCTTAGAAATATTTTCCCAAACTTCATCTTTTGCAGTCACTTCACCAGTAATGGAGTTGTATCCAATACCAGTTTCTCCAATAAGGTTCTTGAAAATTTTCATATGCGTCCAAAGCCTATTATACTTATTCTTCAACTGTATGTCAGCATATTCCTTGCCAAATTTCATTTTCAAACCAGTCTTGATGTTTTTCCAACCACTTCTAGAAAAAAATTGTGGTCATTTTGCTACCTTTTTTTACTTCCTTGACCATAAGTTCGATCAAATACATCTCTATTTGTTCACTCCACACTCTATTCTTATCACTTATCTCATCACAATCATTAGACGTATTGACATTGTTATTATCTGCCATGACTACAATCTATATACAAGTAATTAAATAATAATTGTAGCCATTACTTTATATTCTACACTGCACATACCATCAAAGTATTCTGTGTTTTGGAAAAATAGAACACAGACTATAAGTTGCAAACAAAACAGAAAGCACAAATCAATTCCAAGTAAACCTAAATTCATAAGCCATTGTTCACCAAAAAATTGATAATATGGAATAAAAATGGATCAAGTAACACCATCGAAGTATTCTGTATTTAGGACAAACAGAATACACATTACAAGTTGCAAACAACACAAAAAAACACAAACCAATTCCAAATAAACCCAAATTCATAAACAATTCTTCACCAAAAAATGGAAATTCTGGAACAAAAAATGGATCAAGCAGCACCATCAACATATTTGGTGTTCTGGACAAATAGAACACAGACTATAAGTTGTAAACAACACAAAAAAACACAAACCAATTCCAGGTAAACCTAAATTCATAAACCATTCTTCATCAAAAAATGGAGGTTCTGGAACAAAAAATGGATCAAGCAACACCATCGAAGTATTTCGTGTTTTGGACAAACAGAACACAGACTTCATGTTGCAAACAACACAAAAAACACAAACCAATTCCAGATAAACCCAAATTCATAAGCCATTCTTCACCAAAAAATGGAAATTTTGGAACAAAAAATGGATCCAACAACAACATCGAAGTATTCTGTGTTCTAGACAAACAAAACACAGACTACAAGTTGCAAACAACACAAAAAACACGAACCAATTCCAAGTAAACCCAAATTCAAAAGCAATTCTTCACCAAAAAATGGAATTTTTGGTGTCTGCCTTCTAAATTGACTGTGAACGTGGACACTTTCTAGGTGTGCGGCTTCCTTCAGAGGTGGAGAGACGATGGCAGACGGAATAAACAAAGCTTAGAGATCACTTGTGGTTCGATCTGGCATCGAAGAGCTGTACCTAGTCAGTGGGTGTGGATCATATATGGAGGGACAAAGACAATTGAGAAGGGGTTCTTATTTTTGGCTCCATATAACTTGTGTTTTGCTCTTCTCTTTTTACTGTTTTTCCAAACAAAATGCAAACAACAAGAGTCAAACACGTTGTTGTTCCTAGGTTTCTGTGCTCAATAGAATAGAAACAAAAAACCGACATCCTATAGTGATACCAAATAAGACCTTAACACATATAAGCTAAAGGATCATTTAATACAACTTATTTTTTTATTTTAAAAAACACAGAAACTAAAGAAAAAACTTATTTATTAAATTTTACGTAAAAATACTTTTTGAATCCTAAAGTTTTGGATAAAATATAAATTAGAATGTAACATTTGAAAGTATTCAAAAATAATCTCAACGTTTCATAACTGTTTAAAATAAACCTTAACGTTTTAAAACATGTTTAAAATAAACCTTTGACTCTTTAACCCCGTTAACTTTCTATCAATTACCACTTATTCATAATACGTGTTAACTTGTTATTGGCTAAAAAAATTATATTGGGTCCCAAAGTCCAATATGAAAGAGTGTGCTTGATCAAGAAAATGCCTTCCCTTCTGCTACAAAAACAACGCCCTGTCAAAGAGAAATCGAAGAGCTTCTCTCTTGACACAACCCCTCTGGACAATTGCACCCTATATCTCCCATCTAAATCATGGTGGACAAACTTTACAAAAATATAGTCTAGTCCGACACTAACCAACTATTTTAAGCCAAAATATCGATGATCCTCCACAATTCTAAAACAGTCCCTTAGCAATTCAAACCAAAAAACCCACTTCAACGTGCCAACACCTTAACACATTCCGACAAACCAAGTGAAAAATCCACCAAAATCAATGCTTTCTTAAATTATGCGAAAACTCCATTAAATGAAAAAAGAATTATGAGGACAGAGCAAAAGATAAAATCGGCGAATTCAGGCAAAAGGGATTATTAGATAAGGCGGCAACAAATGTAGTAAAAAAGTCTTGCAGATTGTGAAGAGTTTATAATGATCTTTTTTTTATTTATAAAATATCTAATATAAAGAGAGAGAATAATAAAGTTGGTGGTATTTAGTTGGCTACTAGCAAATCAAACACCATTATCGAAGTTATTCAAAGGGGATGTGTCAAGAGAGAAGCTCTTCAATTTTCTCTTTAATACGTATTTTTTTTGCAACAAAGAGGCAAGCATTCTCTTGGTTAAACGTGGTCTTTCATATGTAGATTGTGGGACACATTTTTTTTTTTACCAATAATAAGTTGATGCATATTTGAAATAGCTGGCAATTGACAAAAAGTTAATTGAGTTTAAGGTTTATTTTAAACATGTTTGAAACATTAAAATTTATTTTAAATGTTTATAAAATGTTGAGGTTGTTTTTGAACACCTTCAAATATTAAGGTATAACTTATATTTTATTAAAAATCTTAGGGTTCAAAAGGTATTTTTTGCGTTGTATTCTATTTTTATTTTTATTTTTAAAATAAAAACAAAAAATTTGTGTTTTTTTGTTTTAAAAATAAAATTTAAAAATAGATTTTTGCATTGAATAATTGACATAATATATTAGCTAATATATATTTTAAAGATATAAAAGAATTTTTTCTCCAAAATTTTGAATTTATTTTACATTTAATTTTTATCTTTAAATTAATTTTTTATCTCAAATTTTAACTAAATAATTTTTTATTTTTCTTAAGAAAATCAAAAACAAGAAATAAGAAATAAAAACTAAAAACTAAAAATCACAACAAAAAAAAAAAGAGAAGAAAAGTCATACGTTCCTTAAAAGAGGCGAGAATAACTTAATGTGAATAAACTTACAAAGAATGAACCTAACTAATATAAGCCAATAAGAAGGAAAAAACTTGTTGAAAAGGTCACAATTTATCAAAGACCATATGATATCTTGCATTAAAATTATTAAATTAACATTCATGCTCCTTTTCTTTTTCTTTTTCTTTTTTGTTTTTTATTAAGCATCCTTTTACCTTTACTAACTTGAAATTCAGAGTATTCTCGTCAAAATAACTCCAGCACCTTTGACTTTCTTTTTGCAAGCCTATTAAGCTAAATATAATTCTAAGCTCCACAAGACTTTTGGTTATATCACATATACACATCAAGATTGCAATTTCAATAGAGAGAAAGAAATAAATTCAAATAAGTCATCATATACTATTTTAAATTTCTTACATCACTTTCTTAGATTTGATAACTTGGTACGAATTTATCTTAATTCCTAAGTGAAAACACTAGTTTTATTTTCCACGGAAAAGAACGTTTTATCAATGCACATTCTGGGGAACATCTATACTGCATTAGTTAAAATCAATGTACATGACGTTTCTCAACATTATGATGGACATCACTTTCCGTATCCCAGATTTTCAATCGTAGAGAAGATTTACACAAACAGAGCAAGATCATCTGCAAACTGCTTATCCTTTGTATACTGAACACAATCCTACATGTAAAATTTCTTCAAATAATTTATGAATTCAGAGTTCCCTCCCCTATTCACATACAACGAGGCCTATTACCCCAACCCCAATCTGCCAACCAACAGCGGTTAATGGTTAATAAACAACTCTTTGCACTCAGCTATTCTAGACAATAGGAACTTTAGAGTGCTCTTAGTAGTCGCTAACAGAACTTTGAAGCGTCACCAGATCCCAAGTTGCTGAATCCAAAGATCAACTGTAAGCATGAATTATGATTTCATATGCTGGGATGTCGGGTGAAGGATGGATTTTGCAAGTTCTTCGTTCATCTTAACAGGAAGTGGAGGCATTTGTTTCATTATCTCTGGCACATCTTTCAAGCTAAAGAGAAATTTCTAATTAGAATCACAAACCAAACTCTTCATCAAATCTAATAATACGCGGCAAAAGGTAAACATTTCATTTCTTAAGCAGATAAATAGATATGTGATGGACCTAATGGTTAATCAATTATCTCATAGCTACCTCCAAGACATAAAGAGGTAATTACCTTTGCTATAGACAAAGAAGGATGATATTTATAGGATAGCCTTCCAAATCTATAGCACATTTTGAACCGTATTGAATATGTTCAATATGCAAAATAAAAAATATAAAAAAATCCCAGTATTACAAGTGCTACTAAAAATCACTGAATTTGCATATGCAATTCCTGGATATGTTGCATAACAATTAGCTAATGCAATTAATAGCTACATGAGGTCATAATGGTGCAGTAGAAAACGCTTGAAAATCATAACAATGCTGGCACGGCAGCAGAAAACCAAAAGAGATTTTGTTCAAAGACTAATTGACTCATCAGCTCAGCTTCCAAGCTCCTCAATTTGGTTTCAATTTCATTCCGTATCCTGCTAAAAATCAATCGCCGAGCATCCTAATGGTTTAATCTTAAATTCCATTAACTCAACATCAATTCAACTAATATATCCTACAGCAGAAAGGATCAAAGCAAAATTTGAAATGCAACTATGGACCTCAAGCTTTTTGACTGCATAATAAAGAGCAAGATCTTATCTTTCCTCATGTATCCCTAACACAAAATTCCATGAAGATGAAAACAGATATTATAACACATATAGCGGGAGATTCGGCATAAGAAGGGCCCTACCAGCTCTGAATGTTAAAATACATTAGTAAAACTATATCTTAAGACATCCAACAACACATATTAACTATCATGAAAAAGAAATGCCTATAGGAGAACAATTTCAGCAATAGTGACAACTTACTCATTTAAAATTGAGAGGATGTTATCACGAGTTTTGCTTAGAAGATTGATGTTATCATGTATCTGCAAGAAATGAAGTCAGAAATGTTGTCTGTAATTAATCCAACACGGGGGAAAATTATCCGTCTTATCTTCTTCCAGATTATTGACTCATTAATATTGCACCAGAATAATATACACAGGGCCTATAGTGCAAAAGCACTTAATTTTTAAGGTAAAGCAATGAAATTCGATGCCGTGTCACTGAATGATTGGACCACATGGAAAAACATTTAATGTTCACATTACAAAAATGGTGGTCTCAACTCCTTTAGCAGACCGGAAAGTGCACTGAACCATAAAACTTAATTACACGAACAAAGAGCTTTTCAAAAAAACCATAGGAATGTCCCTCTTCATGAGGAAGACTATACCACTCCATTATGAGGAAGATGCATAATGTAAAGTATATTGTCATAAAATGGAAGAAGTGAAGTAACGGCTCCAACGGTTGCTGAAAGAAGCAAAACAAGATAAATCAAAAACACAAATAGGATCACCTGGAAAGATGCAAAATTCGAAGATATCTGACTTAAGATTTGGGAATTTTGCTCAAGCAGCTCTCCTGTTGCACCACCGATAGCTGCAAATAAACAAATCTTCAGTCAGTTCGTGATGGTCATCTAATTCTTTGAGGCACATCATATAGATGGCCACTAATAAACTTTTAACTGCAAGTCTGCAACACTATGTGGGCCCAAATGTGAACAAATTCAAGTATGAGTAAGAAAAACAATTCCTGTAAACCACAAAGTTAGTACTGATGTTTCCAAGCACAAAAGCTCTGTGATTTTGAGAACATAAGAATTACTCCTTATAGTGACATGATATTAGAAAAGCAAGCATTCCTAGCTGTTGTCACTAGTAAATAAAATAGCAACAAAGTATTGATATCAGTTTATTAGTCCCCTTCTTCCTCCCATTTCTTCCCTTTTAGAAAAATACAGACCTTTAAAAGATATGCCATCATCGTTGTCCATTGGTATGACAGGCAGGGTATAAGAAGGACCATTAGGACGAGTTGTTAAATGAGATGATGACTTTGTTGAAGAATCTCCACCCTTTTCCTGTGACGCAATTGTGTACAAAGTGACAAAGTTTTTGGAGACTAGAGTGGAATATGAAGAAACTATGTATAACAGAATCAAAAGCATATTTCTCAAAGTTTTCTGTATGACAGGTCTACAAGACCCATCACCATCAAAGGCCAGCTAAAAGTAAAATCAACTTTGCACACCATAACAAAATGATACGTGGAAAATCATCTCTAAATTAGACACATGTCAACAGTCTATGTTTCTCTGCCGAACTCTAAGGCATGCCCATTGTCTTGTGATGAAAACATGTATGCACACAGCGTGGATTACTATTATATTCCATCATTTCATCACGAATGCATGCAAAAGTGGGTTCATGTTACTTGTCCCAAAGTAGACATTATTGGAATAGATGGTAGTGTTTGCCTAGACAATGCTGCATCTATGGAACAAAGGATGATGAGGTTAAAATTATCATAGGAGCAGTATCTCACTAAATATTAGTTTTTTTAATTTAAATACAAAACAAATGACAACATGAACCATTAATTACAGTAATGTATGACATAACAACTTAAATTTCAGTGCATCAAGTATTTGTGCCTGTAAAACACATTCAAAATACTATATTTTCGTGGTTATTTCCCACTTCACCAGTATCAGCATTGTCCAGCAGTTACAGGCAGCATAAGGTGCAAGGTTTAGTGACAGGTCTATATACCTTCCTGTCCTTGTTTTTCCTCACTGAATGATCCTCTTTCCTTCTCTTACCATTTTCTTTTCTCTGAAAAATCAAAAAACAAGCCACTGAAGATTATATTTGTACACAGCATGACCAACTTGTAAGTCCAATGCATACACATGCATTTGCACTTTGTCACAGAGAAAATGCACACCCAAAATGATAATTGTCCACATTCCTCCAATTTCACCATCACTAGGATTTGAACACTAACTATAAGCAAACAAATTTTAGAAAGAAAAACCATAGTAAACGAGATCAAAGAAAACCAAGTATCTAACAATGCATCTTAAATAAGCCATGCAATAAAAACATGGGATTAAGGAGAAGTAAAGAAAATCATTGCATACAAAATGGTACTACACCAGTCTCATCGATTCATCTAGAATCAAACTGGCAAACTCCATCAGCTAAGAGTCAATTCAGGAGGCAAGGCACCTAACCTTCTTCAATAAACAGTCTTAGATTTTTCCTTCTTGAATCATACACCAAACTTAAAGGTCCTTATGTGGCCATATATAAAAAGTTGGAGTGGATATTAGTTTAATATGCTCAAGCAAAATTTTCTTTGTTTAAAGTACATTCGAATTATTAAAAAATTCGAATTCTAAGCTCATATTTTGAAGAGCTACTGCTGCTTTAATAGTCTTTTTGTTAAGCTGATGAGTGTTTAAACATGTAAGATCATCAGGAGGCCTTTCTCAGATATGGCTGCAAAAACAGTTGACCTAAATTCCTGATGATGAACTTCATTATCTTTCAGCATTCACATAACATCCATGTATATATGATACTGCAACCAAAAAAGTACTTTAGCCAATGAGACCTTCACAATAAGCACAATCAAGCCATCTTTGCAGAACAGAAACTTGTAAGCAGTATCAAATAAGCTGGAACATGTTGCTGTGATCTCCTTTGGTTCAGTCATGTCCTGTTACTAGCTACTACAACTAAAATTGATAGAAAATTTTCCAAGAAGCGCTCAGTGATAGGATTACTTTGGCTTTGCCCAGTAGCTGATTTTCCCTCAACTTGAAAAGGCACCAATCAGTGTATTAATAGACATCAAACTTGCAAACAATCACTGCTCCTTTAAATGATACCATTCTTTGATTGGTCATCTCTGAATTATAACCTAATTAGCATTGCTTTGTCACTTGAACTTCTATATCAACTTTCTCAAGATCCATTTTATTCTAGATCAATACATACCCCTAACAGTTCGGTTGAGATTTTTGCTGACAAAGATATCCTTTGCACATCTAAAAGAAGAACATACAAGCCACAGTTCATCAACAATTCACAAGAAACAATGGGAACTTACATTCATCCATCTACAACGTAGTGCAACATCGCGAACTGTTTTGTCCTTTAACTGCATAGCAATCTTAGCATACTTAACTATGATAGATTCTGATGCATACCTGCCAAAGGATAACAATGTAAGTATAACGAATGAACACTTTTCACATGTCTTTTTTGCAAAATATTACAAATAAGAACTAAAGACGTTCAAGGTCGCCAATAATCGGGAAAAAGTTGGTTGTTGGCTACCCTAGGAAATTACTGTGAGAAGTGTTCTGCACTATCATTTACTGTCTAGATTGGTACCATTGGCTGTCATCCACCAATTATAAGGCATCTGATAGAAAAGCGTTTCATTACTAAGCACCTCATAATATTCTCAAGGAAGTTAAAGACTGATGATCTCTTAAAAGCTTGTAAGAGCGAGTTTATTACATTAGTTGAGTTATTTTTGGCTCAAAATTGCTTTTATCTCCAGTAACTCAATCATCATGGGGTGTTCAGCACAGATGCTGCAAATTAATTCTTTTGCTTCTTGATCTTTTGAAGTATCACATGCTTATTAATGAACAACCAAGTATCCCATTCCTTCAAAAGCAGGAAAAAAAGTTAAAACATTTTGCTAAAGAATATCAAAACAGCACTTGTAAAATTAAAGTCATATTGGTTAGTGTAAAAAGAACTATCATTCAGCTTTATTTTCTTTTGCATTATAGAATTCAAAAGAGCTCAATCAGAAGACCTCATGGTCAATAACCAATGAATAGTTAGTAGCATTTCTAATAAATGAGCGTAGTTTTTTCTGTCAGAATTTAAAAATGAAAAATCATAGTTGCTGAAAGACCATTAATACAAATAAAATCACAGGAAAACGTGGACAAAAAGAAAGAGCCGGAGAACGAAGAAAGCTTACTTATGTAGCAAATCGTCGAGAATCGACTGTTCATCGGGGGTCCACTCGACGGAAATACCGGTGTTGTGCCTCAACGCAGCCTGCGTCGCCGAATTATCACCGGTTAAGCTACCACCGCCGTTAGACAACGGAGCGTCATTCACCGTGGGCGTACCTTCCTGATTGTTCTCTGACGGATTAGCGCTCGCAGCCATGAGAAGCAATAACAGATGAGAAAATATGTGAGGGTGAATCTGCTATTAACTTACTTCTCTCAGGAATTATGTTTGCACATGAGTTAGGAAAAGTAAAAAAGATAGATAAAGGCACCTCATTTATCTATCTTATATTTATATCAGCGTCAGTCGCAGACCCACAGTTGTTTTCCTTTCTATTTTACATCCAAGACTCGTACCGCCAGTTAGCGCCCGGTTCATCATAAAAAAATATTGGTGGCTGGTAGTATTCGGCTACAAATGTTAGGGAGAGGAGACAAATTTCCGCAAGCGACAAAATAAAGGAAAGTTGTTATACACAAAGGAACACAAAATGAAAGATCTTTTTTACAAATATAATATAATTAATAATTAATAAAATATTTTTATAGACAAGATAAAAATTAATTAAACTTTGATATATAATGTAATATTTTATAATAAAGATAATTTATTTTTAATTTTATATTCTAACATAAGTTAAAGTTGTGAATTAGATTTTATTACGCTTGTTAACTTAAAAAAAACTTCTTCTCAATGTTTTAACAAGTACAATTTATTAAACTATTAATGAATTTTGATTTGAGTGTTATAGGCATCACAATTTCATATAAAGGCATGTTTAAGTATACTTGTATTCGTATAAGGAAAGAACAAACTTAAAGTCCTAAATGTTTTTGTAGGATTTTGAGACTTTAATTTAATTATATTCAATAGAAAAAAGTATCTTTTAAACTATAGCGTTTTCATTAACATTTAGATTTAACCCTAACATTTCAAAACATACAAAAAGAATCTTAATGTTTCATTCAAAATAAATAATAGACTCTTTTCTCCTTTAACATTTTCCATTACATTTTTATAAGTGTAAAATTCTATATGGGCCCTTAAACTAACATATAAACTTCATGCAGTAGTGAAGCCAACCTAGAATTTCTAAAAAAATTGTGAAATAAGAATGAATTAAAGATACAAATATCAATATTTTAATTTACAATGATACAAGTATCAAGCTATTTAAAGGTTAATAAATCAGTGATACATTCAATAACAAAAATAAAGAGTTTAAGGAAGAGAAAAGATATTGAAATTTATAGTAGTTCAATAACATTAACGTTGCCTAATATACTCCCAACACCAACAATTTTGAAATTTACACTATTACTAATGTAGTTATTACAAATCTTCTTCAATGAGTGAAGGACAACCCTTACAAATTTAACCTTCTTTATTAAAGATAAAAAGTAACCTTATAGCAATCTTTTGTAGGCAAAGAAGAGCTTTTACAAATCTTTTTATAAGACAAAGAGTAGCCTATATATAATCTTTTTTCCATAAGGGAAGTGAAGAGCGACCTTATAATTTTTTTTAACAGTGAAGAGTAACCCAACCAAAAATCTTTTTATAAGGCAAAAAGTAGTCTATACAATTCTGTTTATGAGATAAAGAGCAGTCTATATAAGTTATCCCCACAAAGGTGAACAAAAACATACCTATAAAGGTGTTTCACTTGAACCACGATAAACTAAAGGCTCTTTAATATGTAAAAATCAAATGAATGCATACTGAATCTTTGTAAACCTTAATAAAACTTAATATGATGATTTAAAGGCTTAAGAATTAGATTTAAAATACTAAATATGAAGATATATGAGATGCAAAAAAAATCTAGAAATCTGGACAAATTAATGTTTATAACTTTTTATGTAAAATAAACCAACTAGGAATGTAACCTAACCAAAGAAAACGTTTAGGAACTTCTTAGGGACTTAAAAAATAAATAACAATTAACTAATCATGCTAAACTCAACTAGAAAATTAAGAAATTAGACTGAATTAGAAGCAGTGCCAAAACTTGACAGATGTAAGTATATTACCTTGTAAAAATGAAAATTTAAGCTAGAAACATATTAATAACAAATATTGATTTATAATACTCCTAAGACCTTAAAGAATCAAGGAAAAATAAATTTAACACTCAAGAACAAGGCTAGGATGCTTGAACAAAGAGATAAACACAAGATATACAAGAAACTTAAAGAACTTAAGCGAATATGCAACTTTTATAAATAAAGCTTGCACAAAACTAATAATCAAAAGCAAATGCTCAATTCAAACCCTTTGATATCATAATAGAGAGTTAGAATAGGGGTTTAGAAACACAAAATCGCATATTGAGCCAGCAAGAATTGGATTGAGAGAGTTAAACATACTAAAGTTTAACAACTTTGATGGATTTGTCTTTGTAAGCTCAAAGCACTTTCTAAAATGTTTCTTGAATGTTTTGGACTACTACTAAGGGTTAGAAATAGAATTTAGGATGTGTAAAAGCCTTTAAAATAATTGACTAGCTGTTGGAATTAAAAGATCATAAGAATTACAATAAAAAGGAAAGTTTCTCTTTTTTAAAACAATTATAATGGATCGTTGATGTTTAAGAAAAATATTTCAAAACATGATTAAATAATTTTAAATAACATCATACCTAATTTAGAATATTTTCAAAACACAATTAAAATCCTTTTTCAATTGTTTTATTGATTCAAGTGCCAATAGAAAACATTATGAAATACTTATGAAATACATGAGTGAAAATTGTTGAGTCCCTAGAATATGTAAACTTCAAGTTACACCTATGCATGGTTAAGATATTTAATAAGTGGTCTTAAGTCTTCTATAATGTTTTATCTTTCTTTCCCTATAATTATAACCTCCAAATCCAATCTTTCATCATCATATGTGCCCATATTTAAATCTTCACAACATAAACGTAAATCATTAATAAACTTCATGTTTTGTTATCATCAAAACTAAGATTGGAATCTTTTTTTATTCAAAAAATTTTATACAAGTTAGGCATGTGTTTTAAAAGTTCCATATGTCTTAATTAAGTTTTGTGGTAGAACCTATGTGAACAATATAGCTAAAATATGTACCTTTAAAGTTATCATAGAATAAGTTATTGTATATAGAATCATACATATAAAAGCTGTGGTTGGTGAAGTGTTAATTGTATTGAAAATTCATAAGTGAATTATTTCACATTCGAAATGGACATAAAGTTGAAGTTACTTATATACAATAGAGACCTATAAGTCATTGCCTTAAGGTTTGTGTGGAGATATGGTGTACCTAAGTTGTATATAGATACTCACTTAGATATAGCTTGAGTTCTTTCTAGAACCCTTTAGAAATAAGTGGTATTAGAGCCAAAGTTTGGTTGGGACAAAATTTGAAAATTTGAGTCATAAAAAAGGTCTCCATTGTAAACTCAAATATATGGATTTAGTTCAAGACTCAAATGACTTCGCAATTGTGGATTGATTAAGAGTAATGTGGGCTATGGATTCACTTATTAAGGGGGAGATTATTGAAAAGTCACAAGCGCATTATCTCACATTAAAAAGGGATCGAAAATTAGAGTGAGTTATACACAATAGAGGGCTCATAACCTATTATCCTAAGATTTGAGTGGAAATATAGTGTCCTAGAGTTGTATATAGATACTCACTTAGATTTAGTCCTAGTTACTAGCTTAAAAAGACTAGGAATTCTTCAATATCACCTTTATCGTTGTCTCTAGTTTAACAATATCGCATACCAAGTTCTAATTAATTTTTATGATAATAATTCCACTTGTTTTTACATTCTTTTCAAGTTTATTAAGTGTTATTTTCTTCACATTCGAGATGTTCGATTAATTTTCTTAAAGTGATTTTTTTGTTAGAATTACCCAATCACCCCCCTCTTATATGCCTTAGGGTCCTTAGGGTCAATAATTAGTATTAGACTTGGTCTTTTTTTCTAGGAATTTAATATATTACACCATATTTTTATAGCAACAACTTTTTGTTTTAAAAAACTAAAATGAGATTCTCTATTATATTAAAAGAAATAGAGTTATAGGACATACTTGAAAAAGGATAGCTTATACTAACCAAAGCCTCTAACATAAATGGAGCGGCCAAATCTTCCCTTAAGGTATAATCTGAGTAAGGTAAAAAAGATAAGAGATCAGTAGCCTTTAGTTGTAAAGTTGTTCATATAATTTTATATGATTTAAGTCATAATGAACTAATAGTATCGATGTGTGAAACCACGCATGATATTTGACACATATAAGAAATCACACACAAAGACATAAATCAAGTAGAAAAAAGTAAAGTGAATATTTTTATTTATCCATATGAATTCTTTCATGTGAAGTATGATGAATCCATATTTGACAATTATAAATATTTTATTAATATTATTAGTGCATTGAAAGGACTTGAAAATACTTGCTTCAATATTGAGAAAACTAGGAAGACATCTAGATGCTTGCCTAAATATTAGGAGCCTAAGGTAATAACAACATAAGAAATTAAAATTTTAAACGGCTTACCACTTAAAAATTGATCAAGTCTATACTCAAATATGAGATAAGATAATAGAAACTTAAGAGGATGAAGGAAAATGTAAAAGAAAAGGCATTGCCTTCAAAGCTCAAAAGGAAGAAAGGGATGATGTTGAGACCATAACATTAAACGAAATCAATAATGAGGAATGATTCTTAAAAATTAATGAAAAAAAGGAAAAAGGAAAAAAGGTGGAGGTAAGTTTGATTATAAGAAAATGGCTAGTGTTTTTTCTTATGAATTTGAAAAGACATGTCATTTCAAGAAAGCCCAAACCTCAAAGAGATAAATAAGGTGGAAAAAAGGTAAATAGGCAAAGAAAGCAACATAGGATGATTCAACTGAATTAAAAGAAGTAGAAATAGAGTATGAGACTCTAACATATGTTTTATAGCACATGAAAATAAGATAAATAAAATCGAATGTGACAAGTAGTATGGAGATAGTAGTTGTTCAAGATACATAATGGTAAATGCAACCAAGTTTATCATGTTTGAAGAAAAAGATGAAGGGCATATGAAATTTGGAGATAATGCAAAAAGTAGGGTAATTGGTAGTGAAGAATTTGGTAAGAATAAAAGTGTCATGATAGATTTTGATGCCTTAAAACATAATGTATTAAGTAAAAATCAATGTATGTTTTGAAAATGGCTTGTGTACTTTTAGAAAAATAAAGGATAATTTAATAGAAGTTGTTGGAAATTATAAAGGTAGTGCTTATGCTATTTACATAATCCTTCTAACCAAGATGTCAAGTGCCTAATGTTTATGAATGAGGACTCTTAGTGTGACAAAAAGGCTAGGATATGTAAACATGTAACTCACAAAGAAACTTAGGAAACAACACCTTATTAATGGGATGTCATTGGTGAATATCAAAAGCATAAATTGTATGGAGTATGTTAAATAGGTAGGTGAGCTAGAAGTTCATTAAAAAAACAAGATAATGGTAATAAGTATTAGACTTGTACAACTTTTACATATAATCTTATTTGGTCCATCTAGATTTGCAAGTTTGGGAAACAAATATTATGCCTTTTTATTTTTTATTATTATAATAAGTGAGTTTATTTCTTATAAGAAAATATGAATTTTTGATGCATTTATGAATCATTGTAAAAAGATTCAAAATGAGAAAGGCTAATCTATTGTGTTCATTAAGTGTGATCATGGTGAGGACTTTAACAATATCAAATTAGAGTTATTTTGCTTATAAATGGGAATTGATTGCAGTCTCTCCTCACTTAAAACACTATTAAAAAAATTGGGTAGTTAAGATAAAGAATAGAACTCTTCAATAAATTGGTATAAGCTTCTTAGGAACTTCTTAGCATGTCAACAACTTACTATATTATGAATGAGTTATATGTTAGGATAATCTTAGAAAATTCTCCTAATAACTTTAGCATAATAAGTAACCTAAGATTAACTACTTAAAAGTTTTTATTTACATGTGTTACATCTTTAATAGTAATGATAATCTAATTCTAATGTAAAATCAAATGAATCAATATTTCTAGGATACTCTTTAACTAGTAAACCATATAAAATTTCTAATAAAAGAAAGAATACTATAAAAAATCCACACATGTTGTATTTAAAGAGACAAATTCACCTCCACAAAAGGAAAATATAGATGATGATGATGTAAGTTCCTTATAAAAGAAAAAAAATTCAAAAGAAAAGGAAGCACATGAAGAAACATAATAGGACCTGTACAACAAAGCCAAAGATTATAAACGTTTCAATTCAAGTAGAAAAGAAGGTGACAAAAACCTTCTAAAATCTTATAAGTACACGAAGAATCATCTATTACAACGATTTCTTAGAGATGTTACTTTATTTAAAATTACATATATTTCGTATATAGAACCTAAAATTTGTAGATAAAGCATTATAATATGATAATCAAGTTTTAGTTATGCAATTGTAATTAAACCAATTTGAGATGAGAAAGGCGTAGACTCTGGTACCTAGATTAGTATATTATCTAATTATAGGTATAAAATGGTTTTATGAGAGCAAACTAGATGAATCTATACACCTGTAATCATATTAGAAATCACATGCCTTTTGCTTTAGAATATATGTTTTATAAACTTCAATCTATATCAAATGCATGTGAAAAGTCCTTTCTTAAATTGATACATTCTAGAGGAAGTTAAAGTTAAAGAACCATTAGGTTCTAAGAGTCATAAGTTCACTAGCCATGTATATAAGTTGTCTAAAGTTTTGTATGATAGATTTAGTGCATTTCTTGTTGAAAATGACTTTTAAATGGTAAGATTGATACCATATTTTTCATTAAAAAGGAAAAGAATGACAAGTTACTTTTGTAAATATATATGGATGATGTTATATTTGGTGTTATCATTGCATTCTTATGCAAAGATTACGTTAATATTATGAGTAATGAGTTCAAGATGGGAGGGGAATTAAAAATTTTCCTTCCTCTTTAAATAAAGAAAATTAGAAGAACAAAGAGTTACAAAAATATTCATAATGGATGCACCAAACCATTAGGCATATCGATGAGCGTTAGCATAAAACTGCATAAGGCCAAAGAAGGTAAGAAAGTGAATGAAAAGATATATTAAGGTACCATTGGGAACACATTGTATCTTACTATTAGTCATTTAGATATAATATTTATTTTATGCATATGTGCTAGGTTTCAAACATCACTTAAGGAATCACATTTATAAAAAAAAGGATTTTAAGATACTTGCAAGGAATTCTTTCTTTAGTTATTTGGTACTCAAAGTTAGCGAACTTAGAACTTTTAAGAAATTTATACATAGATTATGTGGATGGATTATTAGATAAGAAAAATACTTCAAAACTTAGTAATTTATAAAGAGTCATTAATATTTTGATTTAGTAGGAAGAAAATTTTCATTGCTTTTTCCATATTTGAGTTGGATTACATGGTATTAAGAAGTTGTTATGCTCAAATTCTTTGGATTAGATAACAATTTAGGAACTTAGGAGTAAACTTTGCAAGCATTTCTTTTTAAAATGATAAGGCTAATGTCATATGTATAATTAAGAACCAAAATCAACATTCTTAGACTAAGTACATAGAGATTAATCATCACTTTACGAGGGATCATATTCAAAATGGTTATATGGAAGAAAATTTTATTGATACTGTGAACCAACTAGTTGATATCTTATTAAAATTCCATAGTGAAAATTGTTTAAATTCAATTATATGGAGATTGGGATGATAGATGTATATTCATTTTAGTTTTTGAGGTCCTTTATACAAAAGGAGCTATCCCAAAGGTGTTCAGTTCAAGCAACATGGAAAAAGATGTAAGAATTTGAGAATCAAAGGTCCTTTGAAAGCTCTATATTCAATCAACCAAATTAGGGACATGCTTTAACCCCCATCTTATTAATTTCTTCATCGATGCTCTATAACCTCCTAAGCAGTCATATTAAGATGAGCAATCCAAATCACTTCTTAAATAACTTTTAAATGTAGGTTTTTAAATTTCACATCTTAAATAGTTTTTCTCATGAAAAGTGCAAATTCATAAACCTTCTTTAAGTAATATCTAGGGCTTCTTTATCGAGAGGCAATGCTTCTCTATCTAGAATCTTAAACTTTTAATTAAACATATCTATTTAATGTTTATATATTCTGGAGTTATGGTAAGTCTTTTGAACCTTTTCTTAAGGATTTTCATTAGAATTTGATTATTCTTAGAATTATTGGTATTGAGATTTTGAATTAATGGGGACTGGGATATATTTAATGAAGGATATAGTATATCGTAGATTAAAATTTTGGAGCTTTTTCTTCCTTATTCCTAACAAGTATTTTTCCTTCTTAAAATGCCTCCTATGAGATTAAAAAAATCATATGTAGAACCTATGAAATTAAAATCCCTTCACCTTTTTCCTTATTCCTTTTTATTAGAAGTTGAATATTTCACTATTGATTCTGTTGAACTAGATGAGGTTCTAATCATGTGTTTTAATGATAACAAAATATTTTAAATATTAATATGTTAGTTTTGATGTGCCAAAAAGATAGGAAAATGAAAAAAGTACAAAGATATGTATTAGAGCCTAAGATAAAAGAGCGTTAATAAAAAAAATGAAGATTGGAGCGAGCATTGAAGAGTTAAAGTAAAGATCAAAATAAAAGATCAAGGTTAAACGGGTTTAGGAAAGTGTCATTATTTTAAGTTTCCTTAATCTTAATTAATGCTTAAAAAAAAGGCTTACATTTACATGTCATATTTGCATGAATATTTGCATATAGTTTTTGCATAAATACTTTTGGTGATCAATTGCATTTAATTACGACACTAACATATTAGAAATTATTTTAAAATTTGCATTAATATAAAATTGCATAATTAAGAGGTAATGTGATGAATTATGTTAATGTATGTTTCTTGATGAGTCTAAAAATTTTTTCATGTGTGTTTAAATATCTTTAAGTCATTTTATGGTGTGAAAGTTGGTTTGAGTCAAATAGTTATGTGAGAAATATTTTTGAATTGATTGTAAAAGTTTTGGAAAGGTTTCAAAAGATTTCAAAAAATGTTTAGTATAAGAATTTTTCATAATCAAGGTAAAGTTTTTATGTTTGAGTCAATTGAAATGATTTGATAATTGAAATAGCCTTGAAATATGTTTCAAACTTGTTTGGAATTATATTAGATATAAGGAAAATGTTTAAAGAGTTTTGAAATTGGTTTGAGTCATTGTAATTCTAGGTGTTTAACAGCAGGAGATCAATAGATGTTGCATTTAATCAACACAGCCATTATAGTTGGGGACTACAATGGTGGTCTACCCCGAAGATCAATGTCATTGTTGATAAACCCAGAAACCGCTGCTTAGATCTAAGGGCTAGTTTTTATTTTTGACTTTTAACCTATTTATATACACCTAATGACTAGTTTTTCCAACTATTGACTCCTTAAACCTTCCAACTCTATAAATAAGAGTTTTAGGTCATTTTTTTACAATTTTTATGCTCCCATAACATTGTTTCAAATAAAACTTTCCATATTTACAAAAGTTGTCTTATTTTTAAAGCTGCTCTTCTTTCATTTATAGTTTTCTTGATTTAAATCCATTTTAAGAGCTTCAAACTTATTGTTTTCAATTTTTTATATATTCACAAGTTTCATTGATCATATATTTGCATTTTTAGGATTTTATTCATTAGATCCAAGCTTACAAAGGCATACACATTCAAGTTGTCCAGTTTTGCATGTTTCATCTTTCTAAATTTAAATCTATTTTTAGTGATTCAAAATTGTTTTGATCTATTTTTCATTTATAGATTAAGGTTCTAGTATGTTTTTTATACTATGTTTGTGCCAATTGAAAGGTTAGAAACGTTGATTTTATAAGCTGGAACTTAAACACTACAGTTTTAAGGGCTTGTGCCTTTCTTATGCTAAATTTGATTATTAGATGCTTTAATCTCATTTTCATTGCATCAATTAGCTTGTTTACAATCTATTAAGGAATTAGGAGACTTTATATATTGTTTATTTTTCTCTAAACGTTGCAGAAATGCTTTTATAGACTAAACTTCATTGAAACACCATTAAAGATATAATTGGTAACTTATTTGGGGGGTTCTTTACTTTAGTTGATTGATTGTTAAGTATAGGCTTCTCTTTTACATTAAAAAGAGTGTTGATAGGTTACTCTTGACCTGTGATAAATAAGATTTGAGTTGCTTGTGATTATCAAATGTGATTTGTGTTGGTTTATATCATACACGAGCATATAGGAATGCATTAATTTTTGGTATTGCATGGTTTATATCATATATGAGTATTAGCGAATGCATTAATTTTTAGTATTGCATAAGTTGCATTGTGAGCCCTATTTAAGCATCGTTTTTATCAATTTCTATTTGAAAAGTGGTGTGAAATTTGAGAGTTTGATTTTGGGATTAATTATGGGGGCTTAATTATGAAATTAAAATTTGTAAGTTTGGATTTTGATAAAGGGGTTCCTCTTCACCCTTAGCAAAAAATATTATTGTTTAGTTGGATTCTTCTTGACCCTTTAAATCAAGACATTTGCAGGTTCCTATCAACCCTTTAAATTAAGATGTTGTGAGTTACTCTTCACCTTAAAGTAAGATTATTAAAGGTTCATCTTCACCTCCTTTGTGGAAAGAAGAAATGTAAGGGTTACTCTTCACCTTAAGGAAGATTTAATTAGTGAAATTCTAACATTAAATGTTATGAGTAAACATAGGCCTAAGATGTTTGGCTGAACTACTATAAAAATTGATTATGCATCCTCTTTCCTTAACTCTTTAGGCCATATTTAGTTTAGTTTTAGTTTTTGATTTTGGTTTCCTATTTTTTTAAATACAAAAATTGATAAATAAAACACACTAATACAGCACAAAAATCGATAAACAAAACTCAATAACTAATACAAAATATAACAACAACAACAACAACAACAAAAACAAAACTACAACCCACAACTCAACTAAACATCCCCTTAGTTTATGCACTTGTGTTTGGTTTATAATTGAGTGAATTTGATTAAATTTGAATTGAATCGGTATAATATTCATATAGGTTGAATTTTAGTTTAGAGGTTTAGGTGGTTTAAGTTGTTTAGTTTGATAAGAAACTTTTAAACAACCAATTCACCCCCTCCTTTTGGTTACCATAGGACTTATAATGGGTATCAAAGCTTAGATCTCACATTTTACATAATTTTTAATGAAATTGTAAGCAAACATCTATTATAGCACATTTTTATGATTTATATAGTCAAGAGGGATTAGGTTAATTTTTAACGAAATTGTAAGGAAACATCCATTATAGCACATTTTTATGATTCATATAGATATTCATCAATAACCTTTCTTTAATGGAAATGACTTTTTAGAATGAAAAATTATATTGAATTTTTTTTATAGACCAGGATTTTTATTTGTGGGAATTTTTAAAAAATGGCTCTTATGGTTTTTCATATGATGATATAGTTATTTCCTTAAATGGAAGATCCTTGAATATCCTATATGATGCATTAGATAGGAGCATATCTGAAAAAGTATCCATGTGTAATTTGACTAATGATATTTGGTTTAGATTAAATTATATTTTGGTAGGTGGAAATGTTATGGAAGAATCCAAAGAAGAAGAGAAGGAGACTAAAGAAGTTAGAAGCGAGCAAATGGATTAAGAGGACGAAGTACAAAATGTGTGTTTTATAGCTTCGATGGATGAGGCTCCATCTTCAAAAAATGTTCAAAGAGAAGACAATGAGGTACCATATTCTTCCAACTCATCTCATATTAAAGATGATGAAAATTATATGGACAATGTTGAATATCATATGATGATTTGGCTGAGTATTTAAAAGTTATTATATTACAAAGGAAGAAACTTACTTCTAAGTATAATGATGTTTTAAAGAAATTGGATGATTGTTTAGTTGAGAATGATAGATTGGTGAATGAGAATGAAAAGTTGAAATTGAGATACATAATACATTAGAATATAGGAATGCATGCACATGAGAAATTGAAAGATTAATGAATGAGATGCATGTTATAGTAGAATCTAAGAGTGTGGATAATGTTGCCATAAATGATGATGAGCATAATTTATTGCATGAAAATGAGTCTTTAAAGAAGGAAGTAGAAGCCCTTAAAGAATCTTTGTCTAAGTACATAAAAGGAAAAAAAAGTTAGATTAAATGTTATGAGCCCAAAAGGCTTCCGATGATAGACAAAATTTAGGTTTTATTAATGGAAATGGTTCAAATGATACAAAAATAGTTTTCTTAAAAGGCAAGAATTAAGAAGATGAGAGTGTCCTTAAGCCTTTATTAGAACATATTACATCTTCATCAAACTTATATATTAGAAAGAATCATCATGCATTCATATATGCATCTAGGAGAAAAGTTAGTAAGGATGTTTTTGTAAACAAAACTAGGCATAGTTTCTTTAATAAAGCAAAATCATCTTATAGTGCACCTTGGCCTCAAGTTAGGAATATAATTCTTTACATTTCCATACTCATCATAAACATGCTCAAAAGCCTAAAGGCATGCTTGAATCATTTTTTAGGTATCATTCTCATTAAGAGAGAACATTTAGTTATATGATACCATAAAATGGGAATAATGCATTATGTCTCATTTTAGACAAAATGAAATGAGACATGTGCAAACTTCATATATGCATGTTTACAACTCAATGAACACTTCATATTTGCATTCTAAGAGGAATTTTCATCAAGAGAAGAACATACATAATATTAGGTCATATAAGAGGCAATTTTGACCAACTCACACACAAGCATTAAAAATGCATTCTAAGTTATCTAGAATCATCACCCATACTCATTCTAGGCTATTAAACATGTTTCATTTATATTCTCTATATATCATTTTTCATAGAAGTACATTTAGAGATGTAAGACCTAAAAATGGTTTTACATCTCATATTAAGCAAAATGACATGTTTCATAAGCATAATAGGGTAATTCATTTCTACATTCATTATATGCATGAGTATCATCCTCAGAGAGCTCATTTTGGGGGAGAAATGTATATATGCATCAAGATTATAGGTTTTACAACTATAAGCATAATGCTTTATACGTTTGTATTTTTTTTAAAATAAATATGGGCATATAAAAAAGTTTTATTTTATTAAACATAGAATATTTAGAAAATCCTTTCAAGTGTGGGTAGAGAAAGTTTTTAAGGCTAACCCCTAAAGATCTAAGCTTATGTGGGTACTTAGAATCCACAGGGATTTATGTTTTTTAGGTCAATATCCATTGACGTTAAATTGATGTCGAGCTACGAAGTGAAAGGAATAGTACTTATAAAGATAGAAAGATCACCAAGAACCCTCACATGAGCTTACTGAAGCAAAATTGTTAAACTAAGTGAGAGTAAACAATTTGGTATCAAATGGTAATAGAAAAGGAGGTGTTCCTATATCGTTATATGATAATATATAGCTTGATCTAATTTCTAAAAATTTATGTTTGATTTGAGAATGTTGGCCTTACTATACATGTTTCAGATTAAAAAAATGGATTCATGTGTTTAAGGGGAACCCTTATGTCATTTGCATTTTTTTTTATACTTGGTACATTGAATTAAAAATTTTGCATCTTTTATAAATGGATTTTTGCATAAGTTTTTTTGGAAAAATGTCATTTACAATTAATGTTATTTTCAATTAATATTTTAAATTAGTATTAGCACATATGATTTGATAATCTTTTTCAATTAGTATGAGAATCCTCATATGATTTTTACAATTGATATCATGTTTTATAGATGATAACATGTTTGAAATTGGCATATTTCTTTGAAATCTTTTTTTTATAAATACTTTACTGCTTGGGTAAACAAGTGTTTTAAAATGTAAACATTTATAAGGAGTACATGATTTGGCCTATTTCAACTATTTTGATATGACATTAGTTGTTTCAAGTAAGAGAAATCATCTTTGAATTATATTCATACTTTTGTTTTGTTTTTAGTCATAATATGGCATATTATTTGATATACGTGTTTTGAATGCATGATAGGTATAATATGGCAGGTTTTGTGTTTTTAAGCATAATATGTGACTTTTTGTGATTTTTCGGAAAATTATGTGTTTTTAATACATAATATATGTTTTTAATGCTAAATATGCGTAATAGGTAATTTTGATGCAAAATATACATGAACTTGTGCTTTTGAAGTGAAATATACATAATGTGTATTTCAATGAAAAATTTGCATAAACGTGTGTTTTTGACATGAAAAATTGCATAATAGGTGATTTAATGCATATGTACATAATGTAGATTAACATGCATTCTTGAACCATAATGATGCATAATATGCAATTTATGATGCACTTAGTCCCTTTTCATGCTATATTATCCCATAATGCATAATTACATACATTTAGGGGGAATATTATGTATGACTAGTATTTGTTTTCTAAAAAAAAGGTATGAATTAAGGGAGAGTAAGTTTTTAGAAATTATTCATAATTAGTATTCTTTTTTATGATATCAAAAGGGGGGAGAGAGTAGTGTAATATTAAAGAGTAATATGATTTTTAAATGTAAAGGGAGAAATACATGTCATTTCATAATGCATGATGCATTTACATGAAATATGTTGCATATGTACTTTATATACTTTTAATATTACATGTTTTTTCATCATAAAAAAAGAGAGAATATTGAAGCAAAGGGGATTCCAATTTTGTGTTTTGATGATGAAAAAATATTTTTATTACTAATGTGTTAGTTTTGATGTGTTAGAAATATAGGAAAACATAAAAAGTAGTAGGGCATGTATTGAAATCTAAGATAGAAGAGCGTTCATAAAGAAAATGAAGATTGGAACAAGCATTTAAGAGTTAAAATGAAGATAAAGAAGATCAAGATTGGATAGGTTTAGGAAAGCGTCAATATTATAAGTTTCCTTGATCTTAATCAATGCTTGAAAAAGGACTCACATTTGTTTGAAGATTTGCATAAATATTTACATATAGGTTTTGCACAAATATTTTAGTGAATAGTAAACCTAATTATGGCATTGACATGTTAGAAATTATTTGAGAATGACGCATTAGTATAAAATTGTATAATTAAGAGATAATATGATGAATTATATAAATATATATGGCTTGATGAGTCTAAATGTTTTTCATGTGCGTTTGAATATGTTTAAGTCATTTTATGATGTGAATTTTAGTTTAAGTCAAATTGTCATGTGAAAAATATTTTTGAATTAGTTGTAAAAGTTTTAAAAAGGTTTGGAAAAATGTTTAGTATAAGAATCTTCTATAATCAATGCAAAGTTTTTATGTTTGAGTCAATTGAAATGATTTGATATTTGAAATAGTCTTGAAATATGTTTTCAAACTTGTTTGAAGTTATATTAAATGTTAGGAAAATGTTTAAAAAGATTTGAAATTGGTTTGAGTTATTTTTGTGCAATTTTGGTTATTTAATGGTGGATGATTAATGACTATTGCATTTGATTAACAACTCTAAAAAGTTTTGAAATTGGTTTAAGTTATTTTTGTGCAATTCTAGTTATTTAATGGTGGATGATTAATAATTATTGCATTTAATTAACAACTCTATTATAATTGGTGACTATAATAGCAGTTTTTCTTGAAGATCAATAGTGCTATTGATAACCTAAATAGTGCTATTGATACCCAATAGCTAGTTTTTCCAAATAGCAACTCCTTAAGCCTTTCAACTTTATAAATAAGAGTTCTAGACCATTTGTTACAATCTTTATGCTCCCATAACAGTGTTTCAAGCAAAAATTTCCAAATTTCTGAAAGTTTTTTTAGTTTTATTGCTACTCTTCTTTCATTCACGGTTTTTTTTCATTTAAATCCATGTTTGGAGCTTTAAACTTGTTATTTTCAATTTTTCTATATATTCACAAGTTTCATTGATCATATGTTGGCATTTTTGGAATTTTGTTTTGTCAGATCCAAGCTTACAAAGGCATACACATTCAAGTTTTCCAGTTTTGCATGTTTCATCTTTCATACTCATCTTTCTTGATTTAAATGTCTTTGGTACTTCAAAATTGTTCCGATCTATTTTCCATTGATAGATTAACGTTTTAATATGTTTTTTGTATTGATTTTATGCCATTTAAAAGGTTAGAAATGTGAATTCTATAGGTTGGAACTTAAACGCTACAGTTTTGATAGCTTGTGCATTTCTTGTTTTAAATATGATTGTGTGATGACTGAATTTCACTTTCATTGCATTTTTTTTTTATGATTAGTTAAGGAACTAGGAACTTACTATATTGTTTATTTGTCTATAAAAGTTGCAAAAACATTTTTATTGAGTGATTTTCATTGAAACACCATTAAAGGTATAATTGGTTACCTTTTTTAGGGTCTTTTCTTTAGTTGATTGATTGTTGAGATATAGGTTTCTCTTTTCCATTAAAAAGTGTGTTAATAAGTTACTCGTGACTTGTGATAAATAAGATTTGAGTTGCTTGTGATTATCGAATATGATTTTCATTGTTTTATGCTTTATATGAGTATTAGGAGATGCATTAGTTATTAGTAGGATTAATAGTCATTAAAGTTATCAACCTTTATACATTTTTTCAGTTAAGTGATCAAACTTTTAAAAGTTTCAATTAAGTGATTAATGTTTGAAAAGTTAATTAGGCTTAAGTCCTGCATATTCATTCATGATTAGTGCTTATACATATATATTACATAATGAAAAGGAATTACATGGGA
>JAOXYD010000009.1:3878551-3889983 GCA_028565735.1 Pinacopodium congolense | reverse complement strand
CAATTATACAACCATCATAATGAAATAATTTAAAAACACAAAAGTAATGCCCTATTTAGGATGCTCATAATCAGGTCAGTTCAGTAAATTTATTCTCTAATAAACACCCACATATTTATTTAAGTATCTCTATACTTTAATATATGAGATCAATTACTTCTTCATAAGAAAGAAGCAAAATACATGCTAGTCGAACAATTTTATTAATACTCTGTCTGAATGAAATTATGACTAGAAAAATTTTAAGAATAATACAAAAATGTAATTTATCTCATAATTATGATCTCATTATAATTTATAATTACACAGTAATTATTTTAAGAATTTTATATTATGATTAATAATTAAAATAATTAATAAATATACAAAAATAAAACATGCTTTTTTATTGAATAAAAATAAAATGTCACATATATAATTTTATAATCAATCAATTGGCTATAAAGGTATAAATCAATAAAAGTGTCGTTGGAATGAAAAAAGAGGCTTGAGAAATAAAATAAAATGAAAAGTATCTTGAAAATGCAAAAGAATACTAAAAGTTATATTCATTTATATTGTATATTTCATTGAGCTAAAAACTGCAGTGTTAGCGGACTTGAAATGAAAGGAGAAATGGAAAGGAAAAGAAACCGTTTGTATCTAACCACGTATTAAAAGCCAAAAAAAAAAAAAAAGAAGAAGAAGAAGAGAAGATATACGACTGTAAATAACCTCAAATTTGATAAGAAGAAGAGTGATGTGATTTGACTTTTAACAACCTCCTCATAGCTCTCTGTTTATCACCGTACAAGTATAATTTAGCTAACATTTTTTCTTTTATACTTAGAAACAAATGGAAGAACTAGCAGATGAGATACCGAAATAATTTGAAATATTAATATTATAATTAGTAACAAATGGAAGAATTACGTTATTTTAGCATATGAGATACCAAAAGAATTTGAAATATTAATATTATATTGAAAGAATATATTAGTGTTTTTATATTAAAAACAAAAGTAAACAGGAAAAAACCAGAAATCATTACTTCAAGTTTCATTGAAACAATTTAGACTGGATGAATCTACACTAGCAGGTTGACCGAAAAATCATGGCTCCTCCCCACCGCCTGGCTGGTACAAAATCAACGCAAAGCCATCCGATAAACAATTAAACATTCCCACTTCCCACTATCTTATATAATATTTTCAAAGGGAAAAATTAAGGATCCTTCGGTCATCAGGAAATTTTTTTAATAAATTTGTAAAAAGTATATGCATAAGAAAAGAAATGTATACATAAAAATAATATTTTTATTTTAATTAATAGAAAAGAGATAAATTTATAAATTTATATTAAAAAAATGAAAGCGCGTAAAATTTATATAAGCTCTAAGAGCTGCACAGGATGGCCCTAGTTTTCCCCTATTTCTAATTTCCTGTCGTACGGGACTGTAAGCGCGTTATGTACTAAAAGACGATATTAAAATAGACACATTCAATTAAAATAAGGGACGGCTGGGGCACTGCTCTAACCATTGCAGGTAAAATTTAAAGGGAAAACGATAGACAGGTTCGTAGTTTTTATATTTTTATATTTTTATGTTGTATTATTAAAGTTTTTTAATTATTAAAAATACAAAATAAAAAATAAAAATAATTAAATCAAATTTAATGTAATTTTATTTATTTATTATTTATTTTATTTAGGAATATTAAAATTAATTATATTTTTAAATATATATTTATTTTTTGGTCTTATTTTTTGCAAAATTAAAAAATTAAAGTAAAATTACAAGAGAGCCTCAGTACAAAATTTTTAATTATTTTAAAATTTAAATATTATTTTTAAAATAAAGAATCTTATATTTATAAAAAAAATTATTTTACCCCAGTACGAATTAGGTAGAATTTTCTCATTTCCTACTTACAAATTAATAAAAGGAAATAACCACTAAAAGGCCCCTTTATTTGGACACTGCAATTTCTCTCTCTATCGCTCGCGCTCTCTGTTTGAGAGGTGGGCGTAGGCGTAGGATAAAACGCGATTTCAAATTACACACAACGCCCATGGACTCCAATTCTCAACAGCAAACAGGTTCGATCTCCGTCACCTCTTCATTTAGTTCTTTTCAATTTAAAAAATATGTAATTGATTATACAATTCGATTTTTTTTCTCGCCTCGGTGATTGTTCCTATTAGGGTTTTTCTTTCTATGTGTGTGGATCTTGCAATATAGCGGCTTTTTGTTTCTTAAATTTCGGGCCTTTTGATTTTGATTGTTGTTATTGACTTGCACTATGTGATTTTGCTTTATTTTGATTATTACTAGTGGTGTTGAGTTTTTAGGCTTCGCTTCGTGTGGTTGATATTAAACTCCTTAGATCGTCTTTGACGATGTTATTTGGTATCTGCGGTTTCGCATTAGTTGTGTTAAAATTTCTTTTTTTATGGAATTGTTATGGATTAGAGGGATAATTGTACCATACGTGTTTATTTTGATGGAATCAAAGTTTTGTCATTAAGATTCCTAAAACTTTACTGGGTTTTATCGCTTGTTTTTACTTCTTACATTCCGTCTAATTTTTTGAGACATTCGTTCAAGTGTTTGGAGTTGTACAATATCACCCCGCATTCTTAACACTTATGCACAGGGCATACATTCAGGTTTATGAATGTACAACCATTCATTGGCTATGAAAGTTGAGGGTGCTCATGAAGTTTTATCCCTTGTTACAGAGTTAATGAGAAGAGTTTAGAATCAGTTGTAACATATCTTGGATGACAGAATTTTAGGACCTGTAGTAGAAGTAGAACAACTGATCAATTGTTACTTTGATATTACTTTTGATATTGATTATGATGTTGTTCTCCATTTTAAGAATTGTATGTGTTTGTATCTTTCTGTTTACATGCAAGGCTGTTAGAACTTTCATAAATATACACACATATATATTTATAATACAGTGGTAATAACTAATAGATTCTAGTATCCAATTGCAGGTAGTGGTCCACCTGCAAAGCCTTGGGAGCGAACGGGGGCTTCAACTGGCCCAACACCTTTTAAACCACCGTCACTTGGCAGCACCAGTGATGTAGTAGAGGCATCTGGAACCGCAAAACTGGGTGAAATTGTTTCAAACAGTGATACAAATACAGTTGCAAATAGAAATTCTCTTGGTAGAACTGTACCCACCCGGCCTTGGGAGCAGCAACAGACATATGGGAATATGTATGGAGGTACTTGTTGAACTTTTCACTAACCTACATGCATCTGGTTACTCATTTCATCACATGTGAACTTTTGTTGATTTCTTTTTATGTTGACTGAGTAGTAACTATTTATGTTTTTAGAATACCCTTCCTGTTTTATTTTAGTTGTATTTCCCCGATCCTTTACTTGAAGAGGGGAAGGGATTGATCCTTGCTGCATTTTATATTCTAATATTTTAAGCCTGTTTGTAGGAGAGACTAGAAAAAATAATTTGGAGATTGTGTCAACTAAATAAATAGTGCATTCTTTCTGGATTACTTTATTAGGCTTGGTACCTGCTAGTTTCCTTTATCTTTTACTACATGCTTGGTTACATGGGAGATATTTTGCATTACAGGCTATGGATCTGGTCCAAATTATAATTCTGGATATGGTTCTGGAATGTACGGGTCTTATGGCGGATATGGAGGGACTTACGGTGGTGGATTGTATGGGAACAACATGTATAGAGGAGGTTATGGTGGCTTATATGGAGGTGGCATGTATGGTGGTGGCACATACAACAGTGGCTTTGGTGGCCCAATGGGTGGTTATGGTATGGGCATGGGACCTTATGGTGATCAAGATCCAAATAATCCCTATGGCGGTCCACCGTCCCCTCCTAGCTTTTGGATTTCTTTTCTTCAAATGGTAGGAATAACTCCCTTTTCTGCTTTGTATTCCTTCAGTAATTTTGTGACTCCAAAGTTCTTATAACCTTTATATATACTTTTCCAAATGAACTGTTTGACTGCAGATAGAGACTTGATACATTGTTCTTTTGAATTTAATGAATACTTTTGTCTGTGCTTAAGTTTTTGTTTAAGTATTTTGTTTTTTTGTGGCAGATGCAAGGTGTTGTGAACATTTTTGGTCGGATATCAGTTTTGATAGACCAGAACACTCAGGCATTCCACATGTTTATGACCGCATTGCTCCAGGTTTCACTCCATAGTAGAGTTTCTCTCTCCAGTCCATCTATGAATAAGTGAATTGAAAAGTATAATTAGACTTGTTTGTCTGACGATATAGCAACATCATTTGGTTGACCCATTTTAATATTGGATAACTCTTAAAATCTATCATTTGCAGCTTTTTGATCGCACAGGGATGCTGTATGGAGAGTTAGCTAGATTTGTTTTGAGAATCTTGGGAATCAAAGCAAAACCCAGAAAAGTTCAAGGACCAGGACGTGGTGAGCTTCCGAACCCACATAATCCACGTGGGAATCAGAACTGCATTGAGGGGCCGAAGGCTGGTCCTACTGGTGCATGGGATAATGTATGGGGAAGCAATACTAGCAGTTGAACTGATAATGTGTCTTTTGTCAAATTTCTCCAGTGAACTATCCTTAATTCTGAGCTATCTGATGCAACAAAAGTTGGATGGTGATACAACTCTTCCCTCAGTAGTTTGGGATTGCTGAAGTTTATCTGCTTGCTTGAAATAAGACATTTCTATGTCGTTGTCTCTTACATCTATGGCTCTGCAGAGCATCTGGGTCCAAAACCTTGCATAGTAGTTTTGTACCATAGGACCCCCCTCCCACACCTTGTTTAAAAATGAGACCTTATTACAAGATACTGGTTTTGTAATTGGAATGATGTCGAAAAAATTAAACTGCAATGAAGAATTATTTATCATCCCATAAATGTGTTGCCTTCGTACGGAAAGCGCGAATAGAAGCACTCACTGATTCTGAAATATGTTCAGAACTTGTGTGATGTCCCGGCAGAGTAAGACGGGCTCTCAGGAACCTAAAACTCTTCTGACTTACTTATAGGTTGTGGCTCAAGGCAATCCCACTGAATTGTTCACGGTAAACAACAAAAAATTTTCGCCAGACGGACTAAGTCTCTGGAGAAGGTCCCTTCAGAAGGAAATAATTCTTCACGAACTCCAAATACCATAGTTATTATCTTTTGCATTCTGAAGTATTTATTGTCTTTATCCCAAGACTCTATCGAAGAAAATCAATCTTCATCTTTTCCATTCTTCTCTTTTACCTCCGCTCCAGCAACTAAGCAATTTGGTGATTTAAAATCAATTTTGATGAACAATGTCATTTATGTGAATTTATAGTCATCTGCCATATATAACTGTTAAAGGGTTGTTATATTTTGAATTAAATATATAAAATTTCAAAATTCAAAAGAGATGGTTGTTATCAAATATGAGAATATTCTTTTTACAGAATATGAGAATGATAGTTTTCTAAAAAGAGTCTTTTTACTAGTAAAATTCAGATATAATCTATGCAAGTAATTATGTTTTGATATGTATATATATTTGGTTTCGTTCTCAATATTCACACTCACGTGATATTTCCTACAAATGCTATGAGTTTTAATATATGCATTTATTTATTTATTTATGTTATTAGATATTTACAAAACTTAAGGATAAATATGAACATAATCTAAAACAAGATAAATGATTGTTTTTCAAATCCATATATCTTTTTATTGTTGTATTTTGAGTAAAATAATACTGAAGAACTCAAATCTACACTTACAGGTAAAGAAAAACAAAATAAAATTTTATTATATTTTTGGAGGAAATTTAAGGTATGTTCCTTGCATCAATTTTTTTTAAAAAATTTCTGTTGCTTTTCCTTCTTCTTTTCCAATAAAAGGGCCTCCTAATGATATGAAGAGTAAAAAAAGAAAAAAGAAAAAAGAAAGGAACAAAGAAGCAAAAGAAAGTTTTATTGTTTATTGTTCTTCTTTTTCGCTATTATGTGGCTGCAAATGAGTTTTTATACATTGTTTGATGTTATTGTAGTTGTTGAGATGCGGTCCACTTATAATGGGTTAGAACCTGATTTAGACTTGAGATTTGCTCTAGAATAAGTCTAGGAAAGGAAACAAAATAAATAATTAAAAAAAAGAGAAGGGGTTTAAAGCATCCATGTTGGTCATTGATGATCTTAGACTATATGCTGAACGTGGATGGGGTCTAATGATGGACCATCCCTTACAATGAATATATCAACAGCTAATTGAGTTATTGTTCAATCTACCAATTACACATGTATTATTTACAGCTTATTTCGTATCCTCTATGACATCGTTCCATGATTATTAGTGTCATAATACATCCTCTCTTTTTTGTTCATCTTCATCCTTATTTGTTTTGCGTTGCCACTCCTTGTGTCACATAATTCCAACCCATCTTTTTACTCTTCTTTGACTGTATCAATGCTCCCTTGATCGACAACCTTTTTCACAAGATTGACATCTGAAAAATGATGTTGAATGTCATATAAAAATTCCTAAGAGATGTTATTCAACTTGTTGGAAGTCCATTGAACAAGGATTTGCACCATTGGTTTGTGGCGACGATTAAAAAATCTTCAATCTAAGATTGCCATTGGGATATGCATAACGAAGTTGATGGAAGTAGGTAAAGTGGAAGATGGTTGCACATCTATACCAGGTCATTGTTTCAACTACAAAATTTGAAAGGTATGGTGGATCTTGCTATCTTTTGGGGGATCTAATTAGTAAGCCACACTGTTAACCCATCAGATAATTCTGTAGGGACCAAAATACAAAGGGCATAATTTTTGCAATGCTTGCAATTGTAAACTCTGGTGCTAGTAAGGTTGGAGTTTCACATACACAAGGTCTCCCACTTCAAATTATTCGTCAATTCTATGTTTGTCAGCCATTTTCTTCATTCGATTTAAAGTCATCTTTAGATGAAATTTCAGCACTTTCAATATAGGCACCTTATCCATTAGTACTTGATCCACCCCTATATCTAATATAGGCACCTTATCCATAGGAAGAACAAATCCAAAGACAGCTTCAAAAGAGATTATGTCTATTGCACAGGATGAATTGCTAGAGGAGATTAAACTCAATTGGCAAAATGATGATGTTCTCAACAAGCTTGTTATCCAATTATATAATGAATTTTGTAAGAACACTTGTTATTCATGGAATGTAGATATTTTAATATGGAAAGGCAAATTAGTTGTTGGAAATATAGTCTCTTTACAAATGGGGAATTTAATGTGGTTGGGTACTTATAAAAAGTTAAGTCCTTGAAATTTTTTTTTTTGAAGAAGCAACAAAAGGATGTCAGGAATTTTGTGCAACAATTTCATAAGTGTTAATTAAATAAACATGATAATAAAGCCCTTTATATGTTATTAAAACCCTTCTTATTGCTCAACGTGTTTATACTGACTTGAGTATGGATTTTATTGAAGGGTTGTTGACTTTAGAGAGGTACCTATAGATTTTAATGGTAGTGGACAGATTGATTAAATATGGAAACTTCATTTCTTTTAGGCATCCTTACTCAGATGAAAAGATGCTAAGGTGTTCATGGATTATGTGGCAAAATTATATGGTATTCCTAAGTCAATTGTTAGCGACAGAGATATTATTTTTACAAGTAAATTTTAGAGAGAGTTGTTTAGACTATAAGGGGTTTAACTATGTTTTTCCACCGCATACCATCATCGATCAGATGGCCAATTGGAGTTGTTGAATCACACATTAAAAACCTATTTAATTTTTTTTTATTTAGATTGTCCCACTAGTTGGAATTGGTGGTTATGTATGGTTGAATGGTGGTACAATACTACCTATCATTCAAAAATAGCCATGACCCCTTTTAAAGATGTCTATGGATTTGCTCCTTCTATGCATTTTCTCTATTTGGCCAAGGATTCAGATGTCTTAGGCTATATCAAGTAATAATGGATAGGGAGGCTATATTGAAAGTGTTTAAATTTCATTTGAAGAGGGATTAAAATCGAATGAAGGAGAAGGCAAAAAAACACAAAACTGACAAATAATTTGAAGTGGGAGACATTGTGTACTTAGACCTTACAGACACTAGAGTTTACTATCGAAGGTCTTATAAAAATTGCACCCTTGTTATTTTGATCCCTATAGAATTATTCGATAGGTATGCAGTGTGGCTTACTAATTATATCTCCTTAAAGATAGTAGGATCCACTATACCTTTCACATTTTGCAGTTGAAACAATGACTCGGTACAAATGTACAACCATCTTCCACTTTACCTACTTCCATCGTCTCAGCTGTGAACATCCTAATGGCAATCTTAGATCGAAGAATCGTTAATCGTCATCATAAACCAGCTATGTAGATCCTTGTTCAGTGGAGTTAAAACAAGCTAGATGATATCTCTTGGGAGTTTCTGTATGACATTCAATAGCATTTTCTGGATGTCAACCTTGTGGACAAGGTTGTTGATCAAGGGAGCATTAATACGACTAAAAAAGGTGAGTAAAAGGACAAGTTGGAGTTATGCTGCATGAGAAAGAGTGGCATCACAGAACAAATAAGGATAAAGATGAACAAAGAAGAGAGGATGGAATACGACACTAATAATCATGGAACGATGTTGTAGAGAATATGAAAATAAACTATAAATAATACATGTGTAATCAGTTGATTGAAAAATAATCAATAACTTAATTAGCTTGTTAGCCTTATATGGCACTTAAGAGAGGAGATGAATTAAAGGTTTTAAAAATGTTCTTTGTAAATTAAACAAAATAAGATCCCAAATTACTCTAAATGCGAAAGCTTAAACTACTTTCTAATTCATCAAATTAAAAAAATAATATAATAAATTAAATAACAATTCAAACAACTTATATAATAAATGTATAAATGTAAAGAGTTTAAGGGAAAAGAGATACAAATGATTTATACAAGTTTGAAAATATTTATTTTCTCTTACATTTAGTTCCCAATAATCTGTTGAGACTTCCACTACAAAAATAACAAGATACAAATCATTTTTAAAGTTAAAAAATAACCTTTATAATGCTCTCCTTTATTTAGATTCAAAGATAACTTCTCACAGCACTCTTCCTTTTTCTAGGCTTAATAATAACCTTTTGCAATCTTAATCTCACAAAATAACCTCCATAAACTATCTTCTCACAAATACACTTTTCACAAAAACACCTTATAAAGAGTAACTCACCAAGGTGTATAAAAGCTTACAATTTACCTATGAATAATATGAAGACACACTCATAACATATGCACTAAGAACTCACAAAAGACATAAACTCAAGCTTTCTCTGTTCAAAGGCTTTGTAAGATACTTCACAATATTTTGGATGAGAATACCTTATATACCAACTCTGTTTATAGTAAAAAATATCTTAAAACTCATTAGGAAGCTATTGTATAACATTCACTAACGTTATAAACATTTAATGAAATGAACATTGTAAATTCTGGCAATTTGTATGTTAATGCCACCATATTTGGTCCACCGATGCATATGTCTAATTGATCAATATACGCATTGGTCGACCAGTCCAAGCTAAAAACTGACTACTTCTCGGCCTATTAAGCCTAATTCAATCTAAATTTAACTCAATTCAATTTTTAATCTTATCTAACATATTTGAACCCATTCTAGTTAATTTCAAGCACATCTTAATTTAATTATATACAAATTAACATAATACAACCAATTTACCAAATTTTCTTAGCACTTTAATTAAACCAAAATTTTAATTCACACAAAACTTGCCAAATCAAATAATTTCTTAATCAATTTCACATACATTCAAAAATTCATTTACTCACACATACTCAGGCAATTCTATGCAAACATTCATTCATAAGAGGATTTTCATATTTGAAAATCATATATAAAATCTTGATTATGCATCCTAAATACAACATATTAAATATAAATGTAATGTGCATGATGTGAGCTGTTAAGAACTATGGTAAGATTAAGAGAAGACTAACAATAAAACTTGTACTCAATCTATTAAAAGCACTACTCTTAAAGTTAATCTTCTTCTATCTTCATATATTTCAACTTAAACTTCCAAACATCATCTTTAGCTTAAAGGCCCTACTATGCACTTAAACCTTTCCATCAAACCTATCTCAAACACAGCAAACTCCATAAATGTATTAGTAAAACCAATTTGTCATTATCAAAACAAAGGTAGAACTACCCTTAGCTCAACATATCTGTTAATATATTTATTGTAAGGAAGTAATAGTTAACAAATTAAGAACGAACTCTTGATTTCTCTCATCTCTCTCAACTTCTTTTTTTTTTTTTTTTGAAACTTCTTTCAATTTCTAACCCTAATTCACCCATAAACTAAATCAAACCCTAAATTCATTAAGAATCACATCAATAAAGAAAATCATATATAAAGTTTTTAATTTAATTTTTATTTATTATGAGTCTAGTTTTTTAATGACTTGGGCTGTCACTTAGATTAAAATTTATTAGCCTAATTTTTTGGGGACTCGGGTTGTCACCACTTGGATTAAAATTTAGGGATAATAAATAGATAAGTGAGTAACTTTTTAGGATTTTTTTAGTTGAGTGACAAACCAATAAAAATGTTTAATTAAGTGACCAACCTTTAAAAAGTCAATCAATCAATTCAAATAAAACTTAAACTCACACTGATGTGACTAACATAATTTACTACATGGATGTCCACGTGTGCAATCTCATCCTTTAAAAATTTTCAATTCAATGAATAATCTTTTAGAATTTTTCAATTAAGTTATCAACCTTCTAAAAATCATTTAAATAAGGTTAAAATTAGTTTTTTTCCTATAAAAATAACAAGTGATTAATATATCAATATTTTATTAGGAAGTATTGTATAACGAATTTTAAGTTTAATTAATAAATATTTAATTATATATTATCCTTGCTTTCAAAAGATATCCAAGTTTTAAACTTGATAAGCCTTTTACATAAAGGAAACAATTCATGAATTAATCTATTAAATTAATTATTTATTAGTTATAAAATATATTTTATAAATAAAATAGCAAAGAATAGATATAAATATTAAAAAATTTATTCCTTCAAAAGATTGAAAACTATTTTATTAAAATAGAATACTTTTCAATTATATTTTAGATTATAAATAATTTTACAATTATATTTTCAATACAATAATTTTTAATTATTCAAAAATATTTTTAATTATATTTTCAATTATAAATAAAATTTGACATATATGGAATTTATTCAAATGGAATTTAAAATTTCATTTTAAATAATTTTTAATTTCAATTATATTTTTCAAATATAAATAAATTTTGAATTATATTTAAAAATTATTCAAATATAATTTATAATCGAAAAATATTCAAAAATATTTTGCAATTATTTTCTTTTGTTAAAAATATAATTTTACAAC
>JAOXYD010000009.1:3861302-3872699 GCA_028565735.1 Pinacopodium congolense | reverse complement strand
AATATTATGTAAAAATATTCATTTATGAAATGAATCTATATTAAAAATTTCAAAATATGTTATTAATATAACTTTTTACATTTTTCAATTAAGTGATTAAGATTTATAAACCTTTTCACTTAAGTGATTAACATTTAAAAAATTAATCAGAAGAGGTAAAAAAGTTAGAGTGGGCCCGATCGGATCAGGGTTATTGGGCCGAGCTGCATCAAGTCGGGTCAAAGACTAACAGCGTTAAGTTTTTTCACTCAATTGGTTAACTTTTCAAATGTTAATCACTCAATTGAAAATTTTCAAAAATTGATCACTTAACTGAAAAAATTCCAAAAACTTGCTCACTTAATTGATTATTATCCCTTAAAATTATAAGGTTAAAGTTATTGAGTGGTGCTAGTAGCCAATTAATGGTAGGTGACTTAATTGATGAACTGGGGTTGTTCACAACAAAATATTTACCTTTGAATTATAAGATCGAGTGACTTCTCAACCAAGCTTAGATGCTCTCATATTAATTTAAATTATGTCTTTAAATTAGCCAAAGAATGTGAAAATGTCAAAAAGATAATCCATCAAACTTAGTATATTGCTTTTTATGTGTGGAATTAATTTTTGTGATTTAGGTTGAATATTGAAAAATTATGAACCGAGTTAATTGCATTTGTGACTTAATGTGATGAAATAATTACATAACATTTTCATGTGTCATTATTTTTGAAGGATTGAGAAAATATTTTCAATAATGATGTTGTTAATTGTGAATTAATTTTCCTACATTTATATCCTACTATGAAATTGATAGTGAAATTTATTTGCTTGAGGATAAGCAAATTCTTAAGTGTGGGGAGATTGTTAGGGGACAATTTGATTGCATTTTGATTGATTAATTGATGAATTATATCCCTAATTATGTGTTCAAATGGTTAATTTATGTGTTGAATTGTTTAATTTGAAGGATGTTGATCAAAAGTAGAGAAATTGTGTAAAAGAATCAAATTTTGACTCATTTGTCAACCTATAACATGGGTCTATAGCCCCAAGGTTAAGGATGAACATGGTGCTATTGATAAATGATCAGCCTTAAGGTGAAGGAGTCAAAATTTGACAATAAACGATGATCTACAATCCGCCGTTATAGGTTGGCCAAGGTGTCGTTGAAGGAACAATTGAAAATATTAGTCCCAAATCTCCACAATTGCGGCATAGGCATGATGTTCATTAATGTTGCTGTCTTCTAGTGTCACATAGGAATCCAAAAAACCTACAAAGCATAACAAAATCAACAAAGGATGCAGATTAGAGATGAGATTAGATTTGGAGTGTGAGAGAGAAGCTCTTCCTTCTCTCTTCCTTAGTTCATAAGTTTCAAACACTTTCTGTTCAAATTGAGTGATGTTTTTTGAGTTTTTGAGCATTCAATTTTGTTGCTAAGACATATTTTTGAGTTTATGAATAACATTCAGGGGGTTTCTAAGTCAGACTACTTATATATTTGCTTATAGTTTCGAATTAATCAAAGTTGTGTTCTTATGCTTATATTCTTGAATGTTTTTTGATATTTTGCAAGATCTTGATTAAATAAAGCTTTTTTAGAGTTCAAAATCAAGTTTGAAGTTCAAGATACATCAAGAAGTATTTTTGGATATTTTTTTTAACCTCTAAAATTTATTTTATGGCTCGTATTTTTCGAATCTATCATTTTAAAGTGTATATTTTGTATGTTTTGATCAAAATGCATGGCTAAATCAATTTTATTACTAAGGATTGGTGTTTTATGATTTAAGAGAGCTTAAAACCATATTATAAGGTCAGAGTATTGTTTATTAAAGGTTTAAAAGATCTGATTTTGGACTGGTCACCTAGGATTATAGTTGAGACAAGTTAAGCTTGAAAAATCATCTTAATTTGTTAGAAAAATCAATAAGCAACACAAATTAATTAATGAATGACCAAATTTTGATTTTTTGTAAGAGTTAAAGATTTGAGTTTAAAGTTCCAAAAATTACCTTTTTTAATTTAAAGTCCATTGACTAGATTTAAAGTATAACCAAACTTTAAACTAAGTTTAATGGAGATAAACCAAAGTTTTAACCATAACTTTGTTTTGATTTTGTGAATGAACTCTATTCAGCCTTTAAATTTGTTTAAAGCTCAATTAAATCTTCAATCACCTAATCTTTAACTAATTTACAAAATTGGTAATTTTTAGAAATTTTTTAAAGAAATTAAAATTTAATTTTGAAGTGTTTAAGCCAAGATAAACTAGTTTAGCAATTTTAAGGTTTTAATCAAATTTTTTTATTTCCCTAAATTTTTGTAATATAATTAACCTAGTAATTAATCCTTTTTTCCCGTGGTTTCGACATTTGAAGTCTTAAATTTACTCCATTTTATTACTTTTTTCATAGGTGCACTTGCCTAAATTTCATTGGTTTTCAAAGTAAAATCATTTCAAAAGCTTTAAAATTTTTCTAAGTCACCTATCCACTAAATTATAAGTGAAGTCGGAAGAGATGTAGCAACTATATCAACCTTTAGAGATGTATATCATAGGGCTTTTATTTCCAATATAGAGTCTAAAACCATAGATGAAGCCTTAAGTGATAAGAGTTAGATTTTAACCATGAATGAAGAGATGAACTAATTTGAAAGGAATATATGGACCTTAGTACTTAGGCCTAATGATCATCAAATTTTATCACTAAGTAGGTCTTTAGAAATAAACTTCATGAAGATGGGAATATAGTGAGAAATAAGGCAAAATTGGTGGCAAAAGGGTATAACCAAGAAGAGGGAATTAATTATGAAGAGATCTTTGCAACAGTAGTAAGATTAGAATCTATTAGAATTTTATTTGCTTTTACTTCTTATATAGGCTTTAAATCTACCAAATGGATGTCAAAAGTGCTTTCTTAAATGGTTTTATTTAAAAGGAAATGTATGTAAACTAACATCTTGGTTTTGAAAATCATGACGCACCTAAGAATGTTTTCAAACTTGCTAAAGTTTTGCATGATTTAAAATAAGCTCCTAGAGCTTGGTATGATAGATTGAGTATTTCTTTTCATCAAAATGGTTTTCCAAAGGATATTTTAATTCTACTTTGTTTACAAAGAAAGAAAATAAAGATTTGTTGATTTTTCAAATTTATATGGATGATATTATATTTAGTACTATTAATGATGTTTTATGTCAAGAGTTTGTAAAGTGTATGAGTAAAGAATTCGAAATGAGCATGATAGGTGAGATGAATTTCTTTCTTGGACTCCAAATAAAGAAAATTAAGGATAGAATCTTTATTAATCAAGCCACATATACAAAAAAGCTACTCAAGCGATTTGGAATGGATCAATCAAAACTACTAAGTATTCCTATGGGTGTCACTATAAAGGTTGAACAACTATGAAGATGGTAAACTGGTAGATGTCAAACAATATTGAGGTATGATTAGTAGTTTATTATATTTAAATACTAGTAAAACCAATACTATGTTTAATGTGTGCTAGATTTTAATTAAATCCAATAGAGTCTCATTTATTAGCCATTAAGAGAATTTTGACGTATTTGGCCTGTTCATCGTCTTTAAATTTGTGATATCTTAAAAATGTATCCATTGCATTTAGTTTATTATTCAAATGCAAATTATGTTAGTAGCTTATTAGATAGGAAGAGTACTTCTAACACTTGTCAATTTCTTTATTGTGCATTAGTTTCATGGTTTACTAAGAAGCAAAATTCAATGGCTTTTTCTATCTCTAAAGTGAAATATGTAACGACTAGTAGTAGTTATACACAAGTACTTTGATTTAGGCAACAACTTAGAGATTGTGACATGGAGATTACAAAGATCCCTATTAGGTGTGAAAATACTAATGCCCTTTACATAACTGAGAACCCAATTCAACATTTAAAAACTAAACATATTGAAATAAACATCATTTTATAAGAGATCATATGCATAATGGTGATATTGAATTAGAGTTTGTAAATACTTAACACTAATTGGCCAATATCTTTACTAAACCAATTAGTGAGGATAAGTTTTACATAATTAGGAGAGAATTAGACATGATTAATAGTGCATCTCTTTGATTCTTATGTGTTTATGCATGTTTTTCCCCTTTGATTTGTATCATCACATACAAGTTTTTCACTCTTTTTAATGATATAAAAAAGGGAACAGAAATATGTATGATATTATTTTTATCATTAAGGGGAAGTCAAAATTTTTT
Organism: Pinacopodium congolense; assembly: GCA_028565735.1. NCBI lineage: Eukaryota > Viridiplantae > Streptophyta > Magnoliopsida > Malpighiales > Erythroxylaceae > Pinacopodium > Pinacopodium congolense. The sequence goes on along the minus strand of JAOXYD010000009.1, from coordinate 3,868,470 downwards.
ACTATTTTCTAAGCTTATGTGATTTTAATGCATAACATGTGTTTCTAAAAATTTTAAAGATGTATGACATGTGTAATTGATCTAATATATGCTTCTTTGTCCCCTTCAAGATTTATTGCTCCTACATGTGTTAATGCATATATTTAGGGGGAGTTTAAAATGTTTTAATGCATGAACTAAGGGGGCCATTGGTTGGAATTGACACTTTTTTTAAGATATGTGATGTTTGGTTATATTTATGCTATGAATTTGTTATGTAGAATGTGCTTTGTTCTTTCCATAATATCGCATATTTTGTCATCATCAAAAAGTAAAAGATTGTTGAACTAATTGAGGTTCCAATCTTATTTTTGATGATAACAAAACATAATTGTTACTAATGATTTTTATGTTGTGAAATTTAAAGACAGTTTTATTAAATGAATGATTCAATATGGAGCATGAAGCCTGAAGGCAAATTGGTAAAGAATGGAAATAAAAAGCATCAATCAAGCTCTAAGATCTTAGTTAGGTTGTTTTGGATATGTTTGTAAGTTTTAATTACTATTTAATTGATAAAAGGACTCAAATTTATTATGCATTGCATATAACTTTTAAAAAGTTGTATAAATTTTCATTACATAGTCGAATTCATGATTTTTGAAGTGTTTAAATTAGTTTGGACATTCATATAGTCTCAAATTATGTTTCAAACTTTGTTTGACGGCTTGACTAATATTAGGCAAATATTTGGAAAGGTTTGTATTTGATTTAAATCATGTTTTGTGTTTTTTAGAACTTAAATGGCAGTTGCAGGGGACTTAAACGATGCCTTATAGCAAGGGCCATTTAATCTCTATTTCCCAAAGAGATCAACGATGGTTGAGCAAAGAGATCAACGACACCGTTGATCTCCCTAGGTACTGCCATTGAAGTCTCTGTCTCTAATGGTTAGTTATGAGGTTTAGCGTTTTAACTGATTTTTGTCTCTTAAATAGCTAGTTTTGCTATTCAACGTCTCTAAATCCTTCCTAACTATATATAAACTTATCCTAAACATTTTTATCTCTTGTTTATGCTCCCTAAATAAGTTTACAAGATCAAAATTACTCAAACCTCAAAGTTGCACAAGTTCTTGTTATTCTTAGTTCAATCTCTTTTCTCTTTATTTTATTCTATTTTTAAGGATGCAAAATTTTTTTCTATTTATTTAAGTGTTATATAATTTATTTGATAATAGTTTTGTATTTTTGGGAGTTTATTTCATTATATTAAAGTATAAATTTTCAGAAATATAAAAAATGTCACTGGTTTCTCTATTCTTACTTTAATAACGAGTTCAACTATCTAAATCAGTTTCTAGTTATTTAATTTTGCTATACTTAGTTTTTTTTTAAGTATTTAAGTGTTTTAAAGATAAATTTCGTGCATTATTAAGTATTTATATTGGCATATTCAAGCCTACAAAGTCATAAACATCATAACTCTCCAATTTTGCATGTTCTAGCATTCTTCCATATATTTGAATGCTTAAATCTGAATTTGTTGCGTCCAGTTTGCTATATTTTGTTTTTTTTTAAGTTCCTAAGGGTTTCACTGATTATATAATTGAATTTTTAAAAGTTTATTTAATTATTTGGAAGTAATTATATTCACATCTATCAAAACTGTCCATATTTGGTATTTAACATTTTCCAACATAATTTCTATCATATATTCACATTGATAGTGCATCAATTATGCCATATTAAATTTGTTTAAGTTTTCAAGTGCATCATAATTTAATCATACAATTTATTAAAAGTTGGAGCCCTTAGTTTAATTAAGTTTTAAGTGAAACACCTCGTTAGCTGTATAATGTTACTTGTAAACGGATTATTTATATGGTTGGATAATTTTGTAAAGGTTCTTCTTTGTCATAAAAAGATTTGTCATAAGGTTACTATTCACCTTCAACAAGAAGGTTATGTCTTATAAGGGTTACTCTTCACCTGAGAAGAAAATTGTATTTGTTTTTTATTAGTTAGTGAAATTTCTAATAAATAGTTGACGAGAAGACGCAATCTATCTTTACTTATCTCTTATTATGCGTTTGATTATTGGTTTAATTGTTATCAATTTGACATTTACATTTATTTAAAAAAGCATCCAATACTAACTAATGTTTTTAATATCGTTCTATTCCCTAAAGTCCATGACACTTACCTCGTGTTCTCTAGTCTTAATTTCTTTCTCTTAGAATCTTCTAGTTCTATTAATTTAGGGAATATATAGTTTTTAATGTTTTTAAAACATTGAATGGAATTAATTCTTAATTAATGTTTAAGAGTTAGAAACTTAAGACTTTACCTTATCTTTTTGAGACATTTGTAAAATTAAGTTTGTACAAATTGTAGATTATTATAGAATTGGGATTTAGAATTGAAAATTTTCAATTTAAAAAAAATATGCCAATTTTAAAATTTTTAATAAATTTTTATGAAATTAAAAATAAAATTGAAGTAATTGAAGTAAAGTAAAAATAATATAATATAATATATTTTATAAAATATTCTATAAATTTTATAAATTTTAAAAATTAATTTAGAATTTTAAAAAAATTATTCAAACGAATCCGAGATCATTTTAAAACAAGGAGATGCCTTTTTCCCCGAAAACAAACCCCCTGCCGTTTTATAAGATCACTAGGTTTTAATGAGTAACTTTTTAACTTTATTAGCAAGATTGCCTCTTCCGATTCTCCGGTTAGCCATACTTCACGGCTTCATTGGAACTCTGTTTATTTGCGGTGCACTTATACCCCTTACCCTCTGGTCGGGCTTATTGTGCGAATCCCTTCATCTTATTTTTTCATTTTTTATTTTTTGCGGCTAGTTTATTTCTCTACCTAATTAAACGACCTTAGCTATCGGGTTCTGGAGTTGCCATTCCACTGAATTTCTTTGCTATTTCGCACAATTCATCGGACTACCACTTGTAACTGGGCAGGACTGTATCTGGGTACGAGGTCATAGATATGGTTCGGTTGTTTTTGTCGGAGCCTGACTGGAAAAATGATGTCAACGAAGGCAGCGATGTTGGCAAGAGGTGGATATCGCTTTTGGAAGACTTGGGATCTGTTATATGGTCACTAGTGACTGTCCGAGGTCGATCAGAAGCGCGTCTGTGGCTTTGCAACACCATTTCAGGCATTACTTCCATTGCCCCACACCGCAAGCGAGACTTGTTTGTCAGCTTATTAAGGGTTAAGACTAGAAACAAGGTTCTAGCTTCCCAGCTTTTTCGGATGATATTTGAGAGGAGGCCACAAAAAGTTGGTCTCCTTCTCGCCAGGAGAAGTTCTGTGCTTGAGAAGTTCTTTGATGGTAAGTCGTTCACTGCATTGTACATTTCGTTTTAGTGCTTGCTTGGTTGATCTTGTCTTAAGCAGATCTCGATTGTTGTATCTCTTATTTACAAGCTTCGTGTTGTGTTTCTGTGGCGTGTAAGTGGATTGCTCGTATGCCTATGTGATGATGCAGGACATCCAACTCGTATACTGCAATGGTTTTCACACTTTGCTGTTGGTGGTGGAATGGAGCCCAAAAAAGGCGCCAAAGCATTATCTCAATTTGCTTTTGTCAATCGTGATATTTGTTGGGAAGAGCTTGAGTGGAAAGGAAAACATGGGCAGTCACCTGCAGTGGTTGCTACAAAACCGCATTACCTTATGGATTTGGACATTCGACGAACAGTGGAGAATTTTCTCGATAATGTCCCTGAATTTTGGTCGTCAGATGAGTTTGCTGAGTCACTCAAAGATGGTAGTATTCTGTCCATTGATACAAATTTCTTTCTGGAGTTGTTTGTCGGTTTGATGTATGAGGAGGATTCAAGAGATGTGTGGGATGTTATTCATGAGTTTCTAATGGAGGAATCTTTTTCATGTTTATGTAACCACCTTCTACTCACTCTTCAAGAGCAGGAATTGTACAGTTTTTTCAAGTTACTACAAAAATATTTGGACCCAAGAATTGAAGCAGGCAATTCTGGCAACTCATCTTTGTGGCTTGAGTTCATACTTTCCAAAAACAATGGTTTTGAATTTATTGATCAACTGCTGCTCTTAAATGCTGTTATCAGTGGAGGACGCCAGCTTTTGTGGCTTGCACAGGATGAAGAGTCCCAAGAAGAACTAGAAAAGATCAAAGTTATAGTGTCGCAGATTGACACCTTTTCAAGCAGTGTTGATAGCCTGGTTCCTATGCTGAATGAGTGCTTCAAGATGAAAGCCATAGAAGCAATAAAGTTTTTGGGGCTTCAATCCTGGGTTCTTCACTATGAACTATCAGAGAAATGCCCAACTCCAGAGTCATGGGAATTGTTATTTTTTCATAATAAAATAAGTTTTCGAAAATCTGATAAGTATGCACTGATAGGTCCCAATGGATGGTCAGAAAGAAATGGATCAGAGTCTGATGATGGATTATCAACTAAAAGAAAGCACAGAAAAAAAGGAAAAGGGAAAAAGAACAAGAGAAGGAAATTTGATGATATGGACAGCTATGACTATGAGGCGCCAGAGTTTGATCCATCAAGCAATAGGCTGGGTTTTCAAGCTGAGGCGGGTAGTTGGTTGCTCTCTATTGATGGGTTTTCTGCATCATGGGCCTGTGTGAGTCACTATCTTTAATAACTAACTAGATTCTTTTACCGCGAAGTTCTTCTACATCACAGAGTCGAGTATATCTTACAAGAGTTAGTCCTTGTACTTTGATTAAGAGTTTCTTCTAAATTGCATTCTTCTATACTTTCACCAAAGATCAAGTGTATCTTGTTTGGTGTCGGTATTGATATGATTAAAATCTTGGTCAATAAATCATGTCATTAATTAGGTCTAAGCTGATTATATGCCTAAAGTTCTCAAATCAAACCATGAATCAATAATTATGTAATTTTGAGTTTAATCTACTTGCTGATTAGTCTCACCAAGGTTGATCCAGTACTTAATTCTATCTGAAAGTAGTAGAATAGTTATGTCAAACTGATTGTTACAATTATTCTTCGAGCAGCTTCTGATTTGTTGTCGTTTTAGTATCTAAATATTGATCTGTCTGAAACCTGATTTCAGGCTCACAATTCTCTTCTTTCTTTAGAACTATTTCTTACTCATTCTATTTTAGCACTGTCCAATTGTTATGTCTACAAGTGTTATAGTTAGTCAATTTGGGAACTAATGCACTGAGCAGATGATCTGGCTACTCTGATGTTCTATAGGTAGATCTACCTGAATATCTCTCAAAATTTTGCTTTTCTACATGGATGAAGTGGCTCTGTACTAGTGTGACTTAATTTGTGAGGATGAGTTCGGGCTTACCTCCAAGATAGGATGGATTGGACGTTCTCTGACTGGAATGCCCTTTCACAACAGAGGACAAGTATTTGTTTGGTCTTTCCTCCAAGGTAGGACAAATTGCACCATCTCTTTTTTTGCAAGCACACATTTTTCAGATACACGAGAAAACGTGCCTACAATCCCCGTTTATTAACTGATTATAGGCATCAGATGAGGGAAGTGGTGCTATAAAAAGATTCTACCTTCTCTTTGAGTTCTCTTTTATCCACATTTCATACTTGCTTTCACTGCAGATGTATTGGACATGCAGAAAATTTTAAGTTTCAGACCTTACAAGGTAAAGGTGCATCAGCAATGCTAATGTATAAATTTCTAGTCTAATGCCCTTTGGCAAGGTAACCTTCTGTATAAATGTCATATCTAATGACCGTCATCCTTATATTGACTTGACATCTATTGTTTTGACTTTCATCTTGCCCATGTGCTTATAGTGTTCGGACTGGAAATATTAGAGTACGAGATGGAGAAAAGCTACTGATTCCACTGCTTGGTAGGGGCACCTGGCAAATAGTAGCAGATTACATGAGGTGAACAAGTTTTTGGGGAGGAAAGATTGGCTTAGGCCCTCAGCCATAAACTCAAGCACAGAGGATGGAAGTATATAAGCATCGACACCTTCGTTAGGACAAAGACTTGGTATCCTAAATGGCTAAATTCAAGAAACCCGGACCATTGTTTGGTCCTGAGAATAATGGCTAAATTCAAGAAACCCCGAACATTTTTTGGTCCTGAGAATCACTGATATTGAAAGGATAAATCCTTTTACATGCAGCAATTATTGTATTTTAATTTTACTATCCTTGCAATTATTGTATTTTAAGCTATGCGGATTTGCAAAACGTTGAACATATGAATGAAAGAAACACAATAACTGGATGTAACTAATGTGAAATGATGGTTAAATGGTTGGGCTATACTTTAATACAAGGTTTTGAAACTTCTCTAGTTTGACCATATTAATATATCACTAATAATTAGTCTATTAGAGTAAGTTTAAGGCAACAAAATTTATGTTTTATTATTGTATAAGCCCTTACATTATGCTTATACTGCATCGTAGTGTATAGTCTATTATGATTGTATAGTCTATTACGTTTAATGACGGAAAAAAAAAAAGAAAAGAAAACTTAACGTTATATGAGCTTTAGAATCAAGGTTTGAAATATGGTACCATATCAATTGGTACTGGTTGGATTGTGCTGACCAAAAACGGTATGATATAAAATGGGTACTATACTAGATTTGAATATCGATTAATAGCGGTAATTTTGACAAGTATCAGCCGGGATTCATAGTTTTGGTATCATAGGGACTAAAGTGAAAAATTAAAATTTTTTTAATTTTTTTAATATATTATCAAATGGCATTAAATGCTCAATAATTTTTATTTTATTCATAAATTTTTTCTCTTTTCTTTATTTTTTATAATAATTATTATTTTTATTTAATTTTTGAAGTGTAAATTAATTTAGAACTATTTTTATTTGAAAGTAAAAATTTCTCTAATTAATACTTAATTTAGTTAATGACATTAAATTTTCTATTAATTCGTATTTATATTTCTTTTTTTAATATACTATTAAATAACATTAAATATTTCATTAATTTATATTTATATTTTATTTTTTTAATATGAATTAATGAAAAATAGGTGACGATAAAAATTATTTTAATTACAACTAATTTATTAATTACTTTAAATATTCTCTTAATTTATATAACTAATTTTGTAATAAATATAAATTAATAGTATATTTAAAGTAATTAATAAATTCATTATTATATTAAATTTAT
>JAOXYD010000009.1:3827727-3845927 GCA_028565735.1 Pinacopodium congolense | reverse complement strand
ACTACGGTTAGTAAATGTTCAATGAAGATCGTGTATATTCTTCTCTGAATACTAGTTAGTTTGATACGCTTGTTTGTTCCAATTCTAGGCATTAATTTACATTTTTCCATGTCAAGAATTAGCTATAACAGAAGCCTGTCTTGAACTGAAACTCTTGGATGCTTATATTGGATGTTGAATAATTTAGAGAGGTTGGGTCCGTGGAGATTTTATTAACAGACTCATGAACGGAATTAAAGTTTGATATGCTTGTTTGTACTACGGTTAGTAAATGTTCAATGAAGATCGTGTATATTCTTCTCTGAATACTAGTTAGTTTGATACGCTTGTTTGTACTACGGTTAGTAAATGTTCAATGAAGATCGTTTATATTCTTCTCTGAATACTACTTAAAAGAGGACTAGTCACTTTGTCTTTACTGCCTTTTATTATTTCATTAGCAAGACTGTGGAATTCAAAGCATTTATAATGATTTTCTTAGTGTATTATGGATTAATTTCTATCTTCATTGCATCTCTACCGGGAATTTTACTTGTACTTCTGATGACTAATCTTGTAAGATCGTATACTAACCTTATAGTATAGTTTAGGGTTACTTCTATTTAATTTATTAGGTAGATTCGTTTTGTTATATTTGTGGACTAGTTCAGGTTGGTTAACATTGTATCTATTTAGAGTTTAATTTCAACTGGGAATGGAATTGTAGTTAGATAGAATTCTTCATCAATGTATATAAATATATATGGTACATTAAGTTTTTGGGTGGTCGATTATTTTTATTGAAGTTCTGAAATTTTCACATTTGAAAGTGTGAAACTTTCTATTTCCTAACTGTAATTCTTAGATATTTAGGAGTGATTCCTAAGTTCTAAAAGTGATTCTTAGAAAATTATGGTGTGATTCCAATATATATATATATATATACATTTATTTGGTTTTAAATCCTATTGTGATTCTTGGTTCTTGAGGTGTGATTCCTGATACCTACCTTATTTATTTTTCTTAATTCCATCCTTAAGTTCAAAGTTCCAATGGCCACAATGTTCAATTTATACTCTTGGCCTACATTAATGCATATGTAGGTAAGCATGTGCATGTCTACTCATGTATGCATGTAAATACTTATATGTATGTGGTTTAAGTAATATATGGGGGAATATTTAATGTTCTTTTTCAGACTGGAATCTTTACTTGACATTATTTTATTAGACTGGAATCTTTATTCTACATTCTATTTTGGACACGAATCTTTTTATTCCTATTGAGCTCGTTTTCTTTGTGTTAAATGCTTACATTCTTGTAAATTTTGATATCATTCCTCCTGTTGTGCTCCAGGTGGCAGAAATGATGTGTTTGTTTCTCTTAGTAATAATAATAATAAGATATCTGTTTGTTATTGCAAAATTCAGGATTTAAATATGAAGGAAAACATTGTGCATAAATACAATGTATATTGGAGTTTGTATATGAAACAAGCTAACTGGCTTATGGATTGAATCATGAAACATTATATGCAAATCATATGTTATTTGGAGTTGGATAAGCAATGATTTTTTTTAAAACTCGCTTTCTTGTGATGCTTCATATTTTATTCCGTCATAAGTAATAATAAAATGTAAACAAAGTGGAGTTTCAGATTTGACTCAGTTAATTTTTTTTTTTTTTTCTTATTGATGCTGAACTACTAGATTTATGAATGTAAAGTGGCAACCATATATTCTGTAAATATGTGAAAGCAATTTGAGTCAAACTGAAGGAATGAAAAAAATGAGGATCTTAGTTGGCATTGTTGGGTTTATTGTGTCTGTTTATCTGCGTTCCCTTGTGTTACTTGTTGATTTACTTTTAATTCCTTTTTGTGGTCATGATGCGTACTTTTTCATATCTTACTTTTACTGCAGTGGATGATTGAGCATCTGATGAAAAATTGATATATGGATCCTGAAATCAAGAAGTTTGGAAGTGGTAAGAAGCTGTGGTTTGATACTTTAATTTTGTCCCCTATACCCCATGTTTCTGTTAGATCATAAATCTTCCTTTCGAGTATTACACATCATTAGTAGCATCATAATATGGAGAACATAGTTTTTACAGTCTTATGGGACACTTCCCTTCCCCTAAAGTGGTTATTATTTGTGTAGCTTGCATATCCAAGTTATGTTCATAAATGACTTGTAAATATTAGGTTTTTGGTATCTTGCCCAATTTCTTTTCTCCCTGTTGTATTACTGGTGGGATTTATAGCCTGTCTTGACTAGACAAAGTCCTTATTCTAGGAGTATTGAGGAAAACCAAGTTGTTTCACCAAACACAATAGCTTGGACCGTACCCTTTAGTCACGGTTTAGAAACATACTCTTTCAAAAGTGAACTTTGATAAGAGTTATAAGGATCATGTCCCTTGCAGGATCTATGATTTCTGATTATAACTGTGCATTCTTTTAAATTCGTATTTCAAGTGGCTATGCCAATTTTTTTCAGTTTTCACGAACAAGTTGCTGTGCTTGTAAACTTAGGACCAAGAGAGCTAACCGGTGCTATTGATCTGATAAGTCACTTCAAATTGTTACCTCACCACGAGTTCTTCTGCAAGCGCTCACTTCCTATATCAATTTCGGACACACATTATTTTCACGATGTGGTGGGAGACACTGAAATCAGAAAAGGAGAAGGAATGCAATTGTCTCAACTTATTCAGAACCCCTCTCGAGATAGTAGCACAAGAATACGTCCATTTGACCTAGATGCACTTAGGGAGGCCTTTCAGCTGAAGGATACGACTCCTATAGATTTGCCTCTTGTGAGATATTTATTGCTAAGAATTTGTTTTTGATACCTTTGTTTGCTTTAGTTTTTTCACTGTGATTTTAACTCAAATCATTTTGTAGTTATTCCCTTGAGTTGGATGTATTTCCTGTCATCTTTGATCTCCATTTTCTGTAGGCAGAGAAGGGGACACCCACAGTTGCAGGGAAATCAAAAAGTGAATCCAAAGACAAGGAGAGAAAGCATAAAAAACACAAGGATAGAGATAGGGAGAAGGATAAAGAGCATAAGAAGCACAAACATCGTCATAAAGATAAGGATCGAAGTAAAGATAAAGATAAGAAGAAAGATAGAAGTGGGCACCATGATTCTGTCGGGGATCACTCAAAAAAACACCATGAAAAGGTTGAAAATCATTACTTTTTTGGAGCCATTTTTTGTGATAGACAGAAAATAGTCAAATTTCTGCACCATCTTATCTATTGTATGGTGTTTGATCAGGATTTTATCAGGATGTCATCTAGAAAATTTGAATATACATTCCGCTGTATTTAGAACTTAGGTGACACTTCTGAGTCTTTTGAGTATACCTAGGAGTGTAACTAATGTTTGGGATTCTATAGTTGCATGCTTATATGAGTGCTGGCTTTGTCCATCTTCTCATCTGTTTAACTAGATTTGATTTAAGTATCAATGCATTGTTAATGTTTATTTTACTTCCAGAAAAGGAAGCATGATGGAGATGAAGATCTAAATGACATTCACAGGCACAAAAAAAGTAAGGTAATGAAGAATGATAAGAACTTTTTTTGGGGTGGGGTGGGTCATTTGATGTTTATTACCATTCTTATCTTGGGAAATTTTCACCATCTTTATTTATATCATGTTATGATTTTTTTTAATATAAACTCTTTATATTTACTTTTGCAGCATAAGAGCTCAAAAATTGATGAAATTGGTGCCATAAAGGTAGCAGGCTAAAATGTGTGGCATACTATTGTTGATTGTCGACTGAAATGGTTGTTAAGAGTTTTTGCTTGTAGTTATCTAGGGATATGGAGGTAAATCCCATTTCTTTTAGTTTGCCTTAGTCTTTTTGAAACTCATGAAATGTGGATTTCTTGGATGACAAAGTGCTAAGTGAATATACTTGAGAATTGGGCAAGTAGGCTTCCTAGTTGGGGTGATTTTTCTTTAGGTCTATCAACTCTGCTGTGGGGCACTTATTTCTGGTACCTCGCAGTTAACTTGATTGGTTATCTTCATTGTCCAAATTTCCCTGGCTGTTTGGTTAATGTCTATGTCTGTGTCTCCCATGTCATTCTATACATTGTGTAATTTTGGAAATGGATCTTCATGGAGATTTTTCCATCCATCTACAAAACTGTTAGTTGTGATTCTTGTTCTGCTTGATGAAACTTTATTTCTTTTCCACTGTAGTCATTTAGTGGCATTGCAGGCTTTGTTTGTGGCCCCATGGAAGTCGCATTTCTCCTTACTATTCCAAAACTATCACATTTCTCCTTAGTTATTTTCAAGAATGCTCTGACGTCTTCTCCTGTTTGTATGCAGAGTAGGTTGTGAACTGACTACAGAATGGGAAGGAGGTGAATTCACCTAACAAAATGATGAGGAGGGTAGGAGTTGCTAGGAATGAACTTTGTATCATAAAGATGACCTGATGATATAATTGCTGGTAATAGAAAAAAACTTGATACTTTCTTCTCTTCCTCAGTTATTTGGCGCATTGGATATTTCAGCATGTTTCACATTATTGTAATCATTTGTAGCTTTTAGAGTAGTTTAGTACCAAACCATAATTCAGTTTCAATTGGAATTTGCGGCTTTCATAGGTAGGAAGGAGGGTTTTCAGAAGAGGGCATTGTATTATAAGGTCTGTTCCTCTTCTATGCTTAATATCCAAAAGCAATGTCGGTTCCTCAATGGGATTGTAACTAATGCCCAAAAGTTTTGTTTAACGCATTACTTTTCTAGTAGAAGACGGATATTCTTTTGTATTATTAGCAACTAAGCAATGTTTTGAGTAACCCGGCCATCTTTACTACTACTGCTAGTCACTTAGACCAATAAACGATTTCCTTTGTGGTATCGCCGTTTTTTCTAGACCAAAAGATGAAGCGACTAACTATTTGGGATTGCGTTATCTGGATCCTGATCTTGCAGGGCTGGTAGCAAAATTGTCCAATAAGAGTAGTTTCATTCTTTTTCGGTTATTCCCTTGATCTTTATTTATATTTTTAAATAAAAATAGGAATCAATTAATTGTTAATATTATTGTAATTAAACTAAAATTAGAGAGAATTTTTTAAATTAATGTTATTTTATTTTATAGAATATCTACTAATAAAATTAATATTTTATTGAAATAAAAATCAATGAATTATGGAATGTTTATTTTTAAATTAATATTTATTAGTTAATATTTTTATTGTTAAAGCTGAAGTTATCTATTAGAATTAAAATTTTCGATATTTCACAATTTTTATTTTATAAATAATAATGTTAGGGTTTACAATATTTTAAAATTATTGTAAATTTAGAAAATATTATTTAATAATTATAATTATACAAATTTTATTTTGGAATTAAATTAAATTAAATAATAGTAATAAATTAAATAATTATATATGTTGAATAAATGATAGAGAACATAGAAAAAATAATTTTTTAATTTTTTAAAAAAATTTTGAAAATAAAAAAAATTAAAAGAAAATGAAAACTATAATGTCACTCTATATCTGTTTCTCTGAATTTTAAAAGTAAAACTGATTTCTTCTTGTTTGTTATAGCCATACTGGTGAATGTATTAACTGCAATAACAACAAAATCGAAACGAATTGATCGATTTAACTCAATTTATTCGAAATCGACGAGTTAACCTGTTCAGTTTTGTATAACAAATCAGTTAACTTAGACTTAAAAATAATTTAATTTGTTTATAGATAAACTGGTCGGTTTCACCAATTATTTATCTATTAAGTGACGTCGTTTTTCTTCCAATACGCAACTCTTGCTCCAAGCAACTACTTTGTATTTACTATTCCAGGTTCCTCTGCCCACTGTCAACTCTACGATTGTTGTTTTACCTGTTAAGTAACGCCATTTTTTCTCTAATCTACAGTTCTTGCCCCGCATTTATTGTGCTAAGTTCCTCCGCCCAATATCAACTCTGCGTGCTATTTGTTTAACTATTGAGCGATGTCATTTTTCCTCCATTCTGCAACTCTCACTCCAAGTAGTTACTCTGAATTTGCTGTTCAAATTTCGTCATTTTGCTTTGTTGTTTAAGTTCCAATTAAACACTGCAATCTATAGCTTATAGTGTTTTATATAGTGTTCAAAAGACTAAACAACCATGTTTAAAAGTTCCAAATTATAGTGTTTAAAACTTAAATCACCCTGCTTCCTGCAGTGTCTAAAAGATTGACATATTATCATAAAGGACATTAATATTTTTCGTATCTTCTTCGTGTAGACATTATAATGGAAAACAATCAATCATTAAAAACAAATTTAAGAAATACAACATCTTCTACTCAAGGTAGGATTGATCCAACATAAAATTATTTTTTGTTCCACTCAAATATCTAATAAAAAATACTCAGTATAATTATGTATTTTGTAGTAGAATATTCAGAAGTTTAGGAATTTATAAAATGAAAAAACATCTTACTAGTTTAAAGGATAATATTGTTTCTTGCAAGAAAATAACAGTTGATATACGTGAGGTGATTGAAAATTATTTGAAAGAAAAAATAAAAAGAAAAAAGACAATACGAAAGCTATAATATTTCTTTTAAAAATAATGAAGTACAATATGTATTAGATAAAAGAAAAAGAGAAGTTGTTATCGATATAGATTTTTATTTTTCTCTAAGTAGCACTTTCGTTTTTCAACCGAGTTTAAAAATGTTTTACATGATAAAGCACTATTTGACGTTGTAAAATATTTTAAGTTAAATCGTTTTATTATTTTTGTATCCCTTTAAATAGTTTAAATTCATTCTATCTTCAAGAAGCAATAGATTTTTAGAATAAAAATAGTTCCTAACTTTAAGGCATATTTTTATTATGAAATTTACGTGCATGTACTTCAAAATATTTTTAAAAAATGTCAGTTGATGGCAAATTCATATCAAGATAAGAAATAACATGATGTACTCTTATGACAAATAGTTAAACTAACCAAAAACAAAGAACCTTAGTCAATTTCGTGATATTAGAATAACATTTATTAAATTTGTAGATGTTTTTGATATATTAAAAAGTGTTCATACTTCGTTCAAATTATTTTTTGAAATTGTCAAAGGGGTTGGACTAAAGATTATACAAACCTTATATAAATATGCTTGATGAGCATTAAGATAAGCATTGAGATAAGTATTTTAGTCAAAGGATCCACGTAGTAGGTTACTTTGTCAATCTTTATTGCTTACACAATGAATATGTATGTATAATGTATGGTCTTTTTGATGTGATTGAACATAAAGGTATATTTTCCATTAAAGAACAATCAAATGCGATTAATGAAATACATTTTATCATAAAAGTCCAAGAAGGTTTGTAAATCATCTACACAAAAGAGAACTAACGATAAAAAATGTAACTCGGTAAATTTTCATAATTTTAGTTTTATCTTTTACTTATTAATAATATATTTTAATATTTTTAGAACTCTTAATTTAAAATATAGATGAATGGTAGAGATTATTTGATAAAAGTACTATACTATTAAGAAAACTTTCTATTAGATTATTCAGTCAAACAACTTTTGTATTAGGTTATGAACATAATTATAGTGTTTTAACATATTCATACAAACAAAAAAAGAAATCATTTGGAGTATTAAAAACTCAATAATTTTGTTTACATTACTTATAAGCTGAAAATAAAGAATAAGTATTTTATTAATTGAATTTTATTTTTAAGTAATTATACTTTTGTTGTTGACTTTATAATTTTTCTATTATATATTAAGAGTGCTTAGTAAGAAGAGAAGTTATGATTCAACTGATATCAATTACACTAGTCATATTGATTTTTGGATTGAAGAAGAAGAATATCGCTTGATCTTGATTATAGTGAACTTTAAAGAGTGATTTATGAAGAAAATGCATTAGTTATAATAAATGAATTAAGAATATCTACTAATGATTGGTTTTATCTTATTTTTAAAACATAATATATTATTTCAACAAGAAATTATGCATTATTAATCTTTAGTTTATTTAAATAGAGTAAAAGATGTTAATATAAGTACTTTGAATGAAAGCGTGATTTGTGACTTTTTTTATGATGTCGAAGGATTTGAAATTCTTAATGATGATGAGATACAATCTCTTTCAAAAATATAATTTTGATTATAACTATTATTTTAGCATTTATATCAGATTTAATTTGATTTAGAATTATTGTTAATTAATTACACATTAGTATATATTAATATTTTATTCCTATTTCAATTATACATTGAATTTTATAGTATATTTTTACTTATTCTCATAATTTATAGTTTTTATTACTCTATACTAGTGCTATATTAGTTTTATAATGATTTAATACCAATTGAAGTTCTAAACCCTAAACCTCTTTCCGTGGTAGTTTTATTTCCAATATAGTTTTTAAAACATTAGTTACTATAGTAGTTAATAATTACTTTTTATCATAGATGTCTATTGAAAAATCAAGATGAGATCTCATCGTAAATAGTAGAATTTTTTTTTAGAAGTCAAAATCATTTTAAATTCTATTATTTCGATAACTTAATTAAATTACAACTTAATAAAGTATGAATATAAAATTTACCTTATTATAAACTTCGATCCTTATCTTTAGCTATCCTAAAATCTATGGGTACTGTATCATTCACTTTAACTGCATGCATGTCTAGCCTCTAATAGTATCGACAAATCCAACTTTTAGAGAAATTCAACTTTTAAGAGAAAGAAGATAAGAAGTGCTGGATTTTTTTAGTGTCTTCTTCTTTTATATAAAGATAAACGAGTTTTTCTTTTAAATTAAAATTAAATATAAACTACAATTAAAGGCTTAACTTAATTATAATTAAAATTTTTATAAAACTAAATGTCATATATTTGTTCATTAAATTTTCTAAATCTTTACAATTAAATCTAGATTAATTTTAAATTAACTTTTCTCTTAGTTGATATTTATATGTGATTTAGTAGGTTTTAATATATTGATAATGGTTGTAAATTATAATTATAATTAATAAATTTTAGATAAATTAAAATTTATTTTAATTTATCTTTAACATTTTAATTAAAAATTTATAATTATAAACAAAAATTGATGTCTAACAACATTTCATGAACACTAAAATATTAAGAATGTTAAAATGGTTTTAACTATCCTGTTAAAGACATGATTTTTCCATATAATTCAATAATTTCATCATACAATGTTTTAATTAGATATAAAGTATAAAATTAATGTCCACTCTAATTGATTCTAATCATTAGTTATCTATCATTAGTAATTAATTATATTAATGACATTTAAATACTATTTTCAAAGTGTTATTCCATTTTAATCAATGGTTTCTCAGGTTAATATTAATCAAGAACAACGAACCATTCTCTCTAATCACCTTTTGATTGATGAATCCTATATTGATCACTTAAATACCTTTGTATAGTTCGTAATATATTTAATAACTACTAATTGAACTATCTTTAAATTGAATAGGATATAAATAGTATTAAAATATAATATTACCTCTATGAGATTCTTTAGAGATCTCAAGTCAAAGAATCAGTTGTAAAATCATCACAATGATCATTTCTGTAGACACACAAGTAATGCTCTATAAAGAATTCTTATATTGAATTAGTTCATTGAACTTATTCTTTAATAAGCATCCACATATTTGTTGAAGTATTTTCATATTTTAATTTATGAGATCAACCACTTCCTTCATAAAGAAGAAACATAAAGTAACTAGTCTTTTTGCTCTATTATGTTCAGTTTTAATAGAGTAATTACTAGGAACAATTTAAAGGAAACACCTAATTATAATTTTGTTACGATATCAAAAGTTAAATAATTGAAGAGACCAACACCATTTTACTCTCTAGACCAGATGTCGTTTTACATTTGGCATATGGATAAAAGTAAAATGACTTAATTAAATGGCACCGTGACACTCTTTATCAAGCAGCATTTTACTCATACCCTAAAGAAAATATCAAGGTTTTAAATTCACTTGATATTTATGGATTCTTTATATATCTTCTCTATATTGTTGGGATTGTACATTTTTAATATAATCAGAGGTTCCTTTTTTAGAGACAATTGGATCTCTAGTTTCAAATTATTAGTTAGTTTCTATTTTAATCTTTTTGTTCTTGTACTTTATATATTTTAATATTCCCCTATAAGAAATAATTAGATAGTTGATACAAAATTTATATGGTGTTAAAGCACTTGGTTTATTTTTTCTAAATTTCCTTTTCTTCTTCTTTGAGTAGCCTTCATTACTACTACACCCCTATTGTTTTTGGTCCCTATATTCATTTTTCAATTAGTATTCACTGCTGTCAACTTGTTTTCATCACCATGTTAGCCTCTGTTTGAAACTATTATAACTAGCGATTTTAGTCCAACGGTAGAATCCAATCCTATTCAGAAAATTGGAGACTTGGAAAATATTCAAACCTCCTATAGGTTTAATGAGAAATGATCTCAAATGGTCTCATTTTGTTCACACATACCTTAAGGGTAAAGGAAGACTTAGCTACCTTCTTGGAAAGGACCAAAAAAGGATGACCTAATATTTGAAGCATGGAATGAGAAGGATTTTTATGATAATGTCCTGCTGATGAGATTTCATAGATCTTAAGATTAGCAACAAGTACATGTTCTTATCTATAATAAAAGAGATTTGTGAATTTATTCATCCTACATATTCAAAGATCAATGTTACTACCAAATTATATAAGATTAAGGTTAAAACTATCACTAAACAAGGAGAAAATCTATCAAAAAATACATAAACTTGCTATGAAATCTAAGGTAAGAATTGGATCATTATTTAATTATCAAGATGAAGTGTTATAATTTTTCTGCCACCTTAAAGAAATTCATTGAAAGAGAACATGTCTATGATTTCTTTCATTGGATTAAATCTTAAATTTGATCAAGTTGGGATTTTAATCCTTAGTAATAAAGATACATGATATTTAGAAGAGACAATTTCAGTGGTTCAAGTAAAAGACAACAAAAGGGAGTGGAAGCTTAAACCACAAACCAATGACAAGTCAATAGTAGTAGCAAAATTAGATCATTAAGAGAAAGGAAAGAGTGATATGTCTAAACACCTTAATAAAGAAAACTAATGGAAGTAGAATAAAGATAATCTCTAATGCACCTATTGTAAAAAGTAAAGGCACACGAAAGAGAAGTGTTGAAAGCTAAATAGTAAACCACCAAGCCAAGAGTGGGGAAACTATAGGGGACAATAGATATATGAAGTTCATATGGCAAAACAACATAAAAGTAAGGAAATTTCTACAATGTTGGTATTCAACAATAAAAAAATTGAAAAACTAAAAACTTTTTGTTGGGCTCTTATAAGTATTTTGGAGCTTGTTCTTTAATTTTTTAAAAATAAATCTTAATTTTCTCTTTGTATAAATTCCTCAAAACAATTTTTGGAGATTGTTCTTTGATTCTTTTCATGTAAATCACCAAGTTAAGAGTGGGGAAACTATAGGGGGCAACATAGATTTGAAGTACACATGGCAGAGCAATACAAAACTAAGGAAAATTCTACAATATTGGTGCTCAATAATAAAGAAATTAAAAAATTAAGAACTTTTTGTTTGGCTCTCATAAAAAGTATTTTAGAGCTTGTTCTTTGATTATTTCAAGTAAATATTCATTTTAACTTTATATAAATACCTTAGACAATTTTCATACCAATTTTTGGATAATGGAATCCAATGCCATAGATCATATGACCCCTATATCTTAACTCTTCCTCACTTATAACCTATGCACCAAGTGACAAAAAAATTATAGTTGCTAATGACTCTGTAATTACCATTGCATTGTTTGGAGATCTATATATCATATCTACCATTATCCTTAAAAATATTCTTGATGTTTTAAAAATTTTAACCAGCCTTGTTTCCATTTAAAAAATTACCTATAATCTTAAATGCTATGCTATTTTCCCCTTCTTATTATGCTTTTCAGGATTAATGATCAAGTAGAAGGATTGGACTTACTAAGGAAAAAGGTGGCCTTTACTACCTTGAATCATCTCAGAAAGGTAGGAACAACTTGCCCGTATCTTTTCTCAATTCCTCAACTAAAGATTCTATTTTGATGTATCGTCTATACCTAGGTCACTCATATTTTAGGGTTGTAAAATTCATGTTTCCTCATTTGTTCCAAGGGCTAGAAATAAAAAAATCCCATTGTGATATATGTAAGTTGACAAAACACAAATTTGTGTACCTTTTCCTATTAATAATAAAAAAATTCTCATATTTTCATTTAATCCATATTGATATATGGAGTCCTTCTACCATGCTTAATATTTCTAGGGCTTTTTGGATTGTATCCTTAATTAATGACTGTGCCCGAGTTACATAGCTCTTTCTTCTTAAACAAAAATATGATGTTAAACAAGTTATAATCAATTTCCAATCAATGATTCAAAACTAATTTAGGATTCAAATGAAAAGCCTTGGGATTAATAGTGCTAACGACTACTTCAATTAGACTTTGTCATCCTATTTTTAAACGCAGGGAATTAACCATTATGAATCATGTGCCAACAAACCTTAGTAAAATGGGGATACTAAAAGAAAAATTGGCCTTTACTTAACACCATCTAGGCTTTATTTTTTTAAAGGAATATGCGTCACTCCTATTGGGGTGAGGCAATTCTTACTACCACATATATGATAAATAGACTTCTCTCAAATGTGTTAGGTAACAAAAGTCCTGTAGAGACACTTAATAATCTCCCCTTATTTTATAACCTGTAATTGCCTCTCATACAAGGTACATGGGTGCACTATCTTTATTCATGTCCATAACAAAAATAGAGACAAGCTAGATCTCTAAGCCATCAAATGTGTCTTCCGAGGTTAATCATTCACCTAAAAAGGATATAATTGTTATAACCCTCATCCACAAAATGTTACATCTTCTCATATTTCACCTTTGATGAAAACACATCTTTTTTTCAAATCCCCTCTTCATATAAAGATGTCAATAAAGAAAAATGGTACTTGAAAGTCCTGTGAACCACTTAAGACCCCATGACCTTTTTCATGTTTCAACCAGTGTTATTGAACCACTCTCAAAACCTAATCATACTCACATTTTAGCTAGTGTTGTTTAATCTAAATTCTTTAAGTAAATTACATTTGATTCGCTTAATTCTGCCACTAAACTCAAGTAATCTCTTATCTTAACTTGGGTTACTCAAAATTTTTCTCAAGAGTATTCAAAGAGAAAGGTTGATTGAAAATGAACATAGGTCCAAGAATCCAACTCAAACTCTAGAAATGAGATCACGGTAGGATTTGACTCACCTTTGTATGCATAATCTGTTGAAATATCTGCTTACAAATTAAATGACCTACATCTTCTTATTTCTATTATAAAAGGTACCAAAAAGTGCACTAATCAATTACTCTATCCACTATCTCACTATATCTCTCTAAGCATTTGTTATTAACCCATAAAAGTTTTATTATGAGTTTAAGCACCATTGCTATTCTTAATACTATTTTTAAGGCATTATTAAAAAAGGAATTAAGGGATGTTATCAAAGAGGACATTAATGAATTATAAATAACAAAATGTTGAAGATTGATTATTGGCCCTATATGTCACCTAAGAGGAGGGTGAATTAGGTGTTACTATTTTTTTTAAATTATTTTTCGTTATTCAAAAATTCACTCTTAATTTGATGGGAAATGTAAAAATAACTCAAATTGAAAATAAGCTTATAAAATAAATAAAAGAGAAAAAGAGAAAAAGAGAAAAAGAGAAAAAGAGAAAGGCAAATAGAATTAATAATGGCTCATATACAACCTACACTTATGTCCACTCTCCAATCATTTGTTAAAATTTTCAATAAAGCATTCTTTTTCATAGGTGAACACCAACCCTTGTATAATAATCTTCTTATGGTGAAGAGTAACCTTCCAATGTCAATTCAACAAGCATAAACTCAAAATATACTAAAATGATCTCACCTAATCACCTAAAGTATTTAGAAATGACTCTAAAAAAATTCAAAATTAATGAACCAAAATAATTTAAGAACATATTCAAAAACCACCCAAATTGATCACATAATGCTCTTGATTCAATTTTTACTCAATTGATGCTCTTACACTCATCCTAAAATACTTATTTACAAGTGAAAATCCACCAACTAGTCATTTATTACCTTTGGTATGCACTAAAATTCATTAAAAACTTTTTTTATTAGAAACTAGTTGATGTAGCTAATTATAAGATGCACTAATTAACCATTGCAACCTATAATTGATCAGTTTCATGCACTGGTCAACCACTTAATATTACTAGTCAACTAGTCTCACTCTTTTTTTACTGGTCGATCACTTTAACCTTACTGATCGACCAATGCCTGTAGAAAACATATATTGGTTGATTAATCATGCTAGCATTGATCGACTAGTCTTACTAGAAACTGTTTTTTTTTACACCTTTAACGCTTCAAAACTTCCCTAAAATATATATAAACTATACTTTTTTACAAACTTTAACTCACACGTATTTCAAACATGTTCCTCATAAGGTGTTAATGCATCAAAAGGATTATTGAAAAATTTCCTAAGCCATTTCATCTTAATTATGCATCCTATATGCAAAATATCCAATTATGAATTATATAGCTCATTTGAGCCCCTAAACATTAAAAAAATGATCAAGATAAGACTTACATACAAAAAATTACTAAGAGTAACCTATTCAAATTCTCTATCTTGGTCCTTTGAGCCTCCATTCAACAATTTGTCTTCATATGTTATCTCCTTAACTCTAATGGCTAAAATTTGTACCTTTACTTCCCTTTCTCAATCATATCTTTCCAATTCATCAAAAATAATAAAACCATTAGTAAAAAAGAATTTTTTATCATCATCATAACCTAAATGGAACCTCATTTGGATTACAAATTTCCTTCTTTTGGATAATGATAGAATCATGTGATATTATGGAAGGATAAAAGAAAATCTTATACTTAATTAGTCATATTGTTTTTATTTCACTTAATTTTATCCCTTTTATAAAGTCAAAAGCAATACAAGATAAAATCATCAAATTCATCAATATTCAGAACTTAAAACTAAAAAAATAAGAAAATCATCAACTTTATCAAAATTCAAAACTCCCCTAAAACTTATACATTATAAAAAAATCATAAACAACTAAAAATGAAACTCTCCTTGATGAAAAGTAAGAAATATTACATTTCTTCTCCCCTTTTTTAGAATAATCAAAAACTTTATTCATGAAAAAAAAATCATAAATAATTATCATCTATCATGCCTAATTATCTTATAATCATGCAAAACCTATCCTCATTCATTGGTTTAGTAAAAATATCAGATAATTGATGAGTCTTGTCAACAAACTCTAATTCAATATCACCATTTTACATATGTTTTCTAATGAAATGATTTCAAATGTCTATATACTTTGTCCTATAATGTTGAATGAGATTCTTAGGTAAGTAAATAGTACTAGTATTATCACACCTAATAGGAAATTTGTGAGTTCTATGCCATTCTCTAAGTTGTTGCCCAGGGCAAAGTATTTGAGCACAAAAATTATCCACTGCAATGTATTTGGCTTCCATTATAAACAAAGCAACTAAATTTTATTTCTTAATAGACCATGAGGTTAATACATTTCCTAAAAATTGATATTTACTGGTTGTAATTTTTCTATCTAATAAACTACTCATATATTCTGCATTGAATATCTAACTAGGTCTACAAATGTGTTCTTACGATATCAAAGGCCTAATGTTATTGTACCATACAAATACTTGAGGATGTATTACAAATGAGATTCTTTAGGTCATGATTGAAAACTTGTGCACAAACATATGGTAAACATGAAGACAGGGTTGTTAATGGATAAGTTCAATAGGTTTTTAGGCATTATACTTAACATTTTTACCCATTAATTACGTAAATTATATGACTTAAAGAGCTCTTTTTGCTAATTTGCAAATCTATGATGTTCTTGGAGCTTTTAGATTAAAATTAAAGTAAAAAAGAGTGAGAAAAATGAAAAATAGGAGATTAACAATGATTTTTGGGATTGATTATTAGCACTAATGTATAGCAGTTAACCATCATTGAAGGTACTATCAAAGAAACAAATTAGTGATTTTGATGTAACGAAATGAGGATTATGCCTTCATTCTTACCCTACTTAGAAAAAACCCTAGTCGCTACCCTTGAGACTATATAAACATTTATTTTTATCACTTCTTGAGCAACTAGAATTAGAAATTTAGACCAACATTCATCTTAGTTAGGTTTTTTTTCTTATTTTCTTCTTAATCTTTCATTACTTTATTTATGGGACTTAAAGGAGCATAAAAGTAGAGAAAACATAAAAAAAATCAATAGGGAGTGACCATCTTCTTATTATGTTGTGTATTTTTTATTTTTCTCTTTGTATTGACTCTATACTCATTTAATGAATATGCTTATTCGATTATGTATTTGATTGTGTTTTCTTTAGTATTTCATTAATTGTTGAAATTTTAATTTTGCATTATTCAAAACTTTATCTTTTGAATAGTTTTACATCATTTGACTTAGTATTTGCTCTTTGGTTCCTTTAGAATATGATACTCGGTATACTCATCATTTATATTACTTATTGACAAGGCACTTGCCTCTTTATTAGTTTAGGTTAGAATTGGGTTAATTTTTCTTATATATAGACTAGAAGAATATCTATTAGTAATAAGATAAAGCAAACTTCCTATTATGTCTCAATAAAGTTTGACATTAACTAATTTATCTTCTTCATCCTTGTTTAGTTTGTAGAAGTGCTTATGGGGGTCCCTAAAGACTTTGCTTGATCCATTCTAAAGAATTTTGAGTAGCTACTAGGTCTACTTTGCTTGACTAATGAAAATTTATTCTTCCATTTGTTTTATTTAAAGTCCAAGGAAGAAATTCATCTCTCCCATCATGTTCGTCTTAAACTCCCTACTCATACAATTTGAACATTCTTTGCATAAACATTTATTAATAACACTAAAAAATGGTATCATCTATACAAATTCGAGCAATTAAGATACCATTCTCATAATTTTTAATAAATTACATTGTATTGAATTTTCCTTTAATAAAACCATTATTTAAAAGAAAATCACTTAACCTTTCATACCATGCCCTAGGTGCTTGTTTCAAATCATATAAGGCCTTAGTAAGTTTAAAAACATGATCGGGTGCATCATGTTTTTTTCAAAATTAAGGAGTTAGTCAACATAAAGTCTTCTTGAATAAAACAATATGAAAAAACACTTTTGACATCAATTTGAAATAAATTGAAACTTATGTATTGGAGTTATGCAAGTAATAATACAATGGCTTTTGACCTAGCCATAGTGCAAAGGTTTCCTCATAATTTATTACTTTTTCTTAGCTATACCCTTTAGCTACTAATCTAATGTTGTCCCTTACTTTGTTACCTTTCTCATCTAACTTACTCTTAAAGACTCATTTTGTACCTATGATTTAGTGGTCTCGAGGTCTAGTTACTAAAGTCCATACCTTATTTCTTTCAAATTATTTTAATTCTTCATTCATAACGAATATCCAATACTCATCTCATCATTAAGTGCCTCTTCTATACTCTTAGGCATAATTTGAGAAATAAATGCAAGCTGAGAAATATTTCTAAAAGAAGATCTTGTAGTTACCCTTTGATAACATCAACTAGAATTGCTTCAAAGGGCGATCCTTCTTGTATTTCTAATCCTTGGAGAACTCTTTCTCCTTCTAATCTTCCTTACTTGGTTCAACAATATTTCTCTTTGGTTCAACAATATTACTTGGTGGACCTCCTTATCTTCTTTAGTAGCTAATTTCTCAATGTCTTCGGATAAACCTACATCAACATCTATAAAGCTTCTCTTACTTATAAAAGGGTGGGTCACATTGAATACTACATTCATACATTCTTCAATAGTAAGATTTCTCTTACTAAACACTATATACCTTACTAGTTAAAGAATAACTAATAAAGATACTTTCATCCATTCTATAATTAAAATTTTCTAGGTTAACTTAGTTTTTATCATATATCATTTAGAACCAAACACTTTGAAATAGTTAATCTTGCTCTTTTTCATACCAAAGCTCATAAGGAGCT
>JAOXYD010000009.1:3816235-3827627 GCA_028565735.1 Pinacopodium congolense | reverse complement strand
AAACTTACTCTAAATTAATACTAAACACAAACAAAACATTAATTAAAATTATACTAAACAAAAACACACAAAACAAAGATTAAATAAACAAAAATCATACTTAATTAAATAAAACCAAGTTTAGAAAAATTAAACAACATAAAAGGAAAAACATAATTTAACACATAATCTAAAATAAACATAAATTACTTAAGCTATTAATCAATTAACTAAAACTTAATGCAAGAAAACTCAAATTAATATTCTAAATAGAAATTTCAACACCTAAAAATTGAACACACATTGACATTAAGTGATTAATATTATAAAAACATGAACAAATCCTAATTATCAAGCATAAATTAACCAAAGACATTAAAAATAAATGAAAGCCAAGACAAAAAAGCTTCATTCAAATTAAAACTTGATAAAGATAAATATAATAACATAAAACTCAAATGTTAATACATAAGAAAACATTAAACTCATGAGATAAAGCCAAGCATTCAGAACTATGAAGAAAAGCAATTAAAAATGAAAACAAACATGAAAGGACTTAATAACAAGAGAAACAAAATGGAAACCCTAGGAAAATGCCAATAAAATTGATGAACCTATCCACTCCTTGAACGCTTTAAGCTTTGTTGCCTCTCCTAGAAAGTTTAATGCAAGCAACCCTACATAGTAAAAGCTTGGAAGGTTTTGTCCACTTTCCTTTTTATTTTGCTCCAGGTGACCTTTGTTTGTGGAGAGCTCCAAGCCCTAATCCATCCCTTCCTTAAAAGCAAGCTCCGCTCTCCAATATATGTATGTGTCAGCTCCTTCCTTTTAAAACCCCATGTTTGGAAAGCTTTTTATACATATATGATGACACCACCTAAAAATAAAACATGGAAAGCTTTTTTGTTTTTGTTTTTGTCTCATCTCCTCCTCCCAGGGCTTTACGGAAAGCCATGCAAAGAAAGCTTGTTATTTTTTCCTCTTCCTCTATTTAATAACGTGATTTGCTCCTCTTGCCAAGCCATCCTTTGTTTTTTTCCTCTTTAAAAACGTTGCTTTTGTCTCTTGGAAATCTTTCTTTGCTTTAAATTTTTTATGTTTGGCTGAATGGAGTGGGAAACATGTCCTCATCCAATTAAAATCTTTCCTTTTTTTCTTTTCTCTTAAAAGCCTTCTCCTTTTTAATTGTTTTTGCTCAACTTCCTTAATAACGCCTCCTGATGTCGATTCTTTGCAAAGCTTTCTTAAAACTTGTGCTTTTTATCTCTACTTAGAAAGGCTCATTCTTTATAACGTGTTGCTACTCCTTTAAATGTGAATTGATGTTGCCGTTTCTTGTATGGAAAACTTCAAAATGCTAATGCCATTTTACAATAGCAAACTTTTCTCTTTTAAAACTATTTACTTTATTAAAACATTTTAAAGGAGTAAATTCATTTAAAGGGAGGAGAATTGTTCATTAAGCAAACTTTAACACAAATTAAGAATTTTTGAACAAATAATAGGAATAAAATTACATGAATTTTCATATAAAAATATCATAAAACTCATTCTTATAAGGTAGACAGCTGTAGAAGAGGTGAAGAGCGAGAGGGAGGCTAATTTATGATTTCTGATGATGGTATCTTGTTAATTTAGGGGTTTAGGTTTTATTAGTAACATAATTTATATATGCTTTACTGCAAAGTTCTCAACAATGCAAGGAATTACTGCTTTGGCTAAGAAACGCTTGAGCCTTTCTAAAGGTCATAGGTGATTCCAATACCTCTTTTTTAAAAATGAATTCTAATAATTACTTTATTTTTAATTTTAAAATTTTAAAATCTTTTAATCCTTTTAAATAAGAAAATCCTAATTTTTTTAAATATTCAAAATCTTTTAAGAGGTCATGGGACTTATTCCCATGTTGATTTTTTCTGTTTTAATTAATTCTAACGATAATTTCTTTCAATTCTAAAATATTTAATCCTTTTAAGTAATAATTTTTAAAAAATATTTGAAATCTCTCAAGATGTCATGAGACTTATTCCTATGATGAATTTTTATTTTTTAAATTAATTCTAACAATGATTTCTTTTTAATTTTAAAATTCTAAAATCTTTTTAGATCTTTAAATAAGAAAATTAAAAAATTTAAAAAATTTTAAAATATCTATTAAAATAATTTTAAAATAATTTTAAAAATAAAATATTAAATTCATAATTTAAAGCAATATTTTAATTGTTGTTTAAAATTATTTTAATTAGCAATAGTTCTAGTTATTTTATATTTAAGATCTTAAAACAACAATTTTTTTATTTTGTTGCCTTTTCAATTAATAGCAACAAATTATTGTTATAGTTGCTTTTTATATTATTAAAGGTAGTACTTTAAAAAAATATTGCTTTATAATAAAATTTAACAATACATTTTAAAACTGTTGAAAAATTATCGTTGCTTAAAGCCTTTTTTCCTATAGTGTCTCTCTCAATGTCAAATTTTGGGATTTGGATCCTACATTTATGAAATTACACCTACAACTAGATTTTCATCCTCATAATTTCCTACTAAAGCTTGTCTATTCTTTTCCTTTTTCATTCCTCTCATCTTCCTTGGTCCATACCATTTAAAGGATTTATTATACAACTATATGTTTTCTGTTTAATGGTATAAACTTGGAATTTATGAAGCAATTGATATAACGACATATATCTCATTCAAAGATTCAACTCTCAAAGTGTCATTCACTAATTTCCAATATGCAGCTTTATGCTCCGGTTTTTCTTTACTTGAATCCTTTTAGCAATCATATCATTATGATTTCTTATAAAGACATCAACTAAATATGGCACAAACCTTTATTTATCTCAGAGCAACACAAGTGATAGCCATTATACATATAAATCTTATTTCCCTCCATCTCCAACAAGTTTCAGTTATATGCCTAAAATGGTCTCTAGAATAGTTTGTTGTATAAATGCATTGTAAATTCATTGTTAGCAACATAAAAAGCTTGTCTTACTTTAAGATGTACCAGATGTTGCAACATTTATTAGATATTTATTGCAATCACAAAGATTACTCAAAATAAATATGTATGAATATGAAGATATTCACTTATGTATTGTCTTTTTAATTCACAGGTTATGAAGGATCTTTGCTTTCAAAAAATCTTTTCCAATCAAAAAATCTTTCACACTCTTTTTTAATGGATATCTACAAATTATCTATTTTGTATATTTAAATTTGATAATTTCCACTTGTAGTTATAAAATATATATTTACCCAATTATAGGTGTACATGTGAAACTAATATCTCCCACTCACATATGATGGGTTTGTTTGATTGGAATTATGCAATTCTTATAATTGTTCACTAATCCGTGTGACCAATATTCTACAAGAGAATATTATCGTCATCCGCTAAGAATATATGACATTTTGACTAATAAATAAATCCTTTTTTAGTAGATTCAGTATGCTATATCCTAGGTCATATCTCGTATTTTACTCTCCTTTGATCTCATTTATTTTTTTATGTCATGATTGTATTTAATTTTTTTACTAAAGAGATGATGACCATCTTTGAATATTATTCATATGAGTCAATATTTAAAATAAATGACTTTTTCTATTTTTAATTCTCTTTTGAATTAAATTTAATTTACTTTCTTAGAATTATTCCATAAGATTATATCTTGCATGATCTTTTGGTGATAATTTAAGGTAGCAAAATTTAAATTCAATTCTTAAGAATTATATAAGAGTCATAAGGGTATATTGCAAGGTTCCTTTCAAACTCCAGAGTTTTACACAATGTAATATAAGATCTTGAGGCTTACATTAATCCTTTTTATGGTCAATTTACACACATATTGTGAGTCATGTGTTATGATATTTACCCATTTCGTTTAAATTAAATGTCTTTCATTTAAAAAATAATGTACAGATCATAGTTCAAATATACTGAATATTTAACTTAAGTTCACTTATCTACTCCAAAACTTTTTCAGAACTAGTATCTGGCAACCTAAGGTAGGTATAATGATAATTTAATCACTTTGAACTAATTTCTTTATAATTTAACCTTCTTGTCTAAGGCGGCATTTCTGATTTAAGTTTATCCCTTCAATTATCACTTAGATAATAAACTTTAAATATGCCTCATTCTAGTGATCACAAACACTAGAGGCAATTGCTTATATAAAAGGGCTAATCTTTGATATGTCTTACATACTTTAAAATATATTTATGCAAAGTAAATATATTCTTGAATCAAGTGTTACATAATGTATAATAGTCATCATACATTTACATTAAAATATAAAATTACAATGAGTGAACATGTACAGAAAATGTTTTCAATATCTATGTAGGCCTAGTAACTTTGCATGCCTAATATATGCATCTTGGAAAATTAGTTTTATCGTTGGATTTGTCACCACATCTCATGTAGATATATGCTTCATGTTCACTTAACCTCATACAACTATATCTTTCATATAATTATACTTGGTATCTATGTGTTTGGTTTTACAGTGAAATTTAAGGTCTTTAGTATAAGTGATTGTTGCTTAACTACCATAGTTGATATTTATTGGATCAAATTTGCTTTTAATAACCTCCAAATAAACCAAGAATCAACAAAAGGTGTAACTTCTTGTATAGTAGTTGAGAATGCTATGAATTTAGCTCCATTGTGGACAATGCAAAATAAGATAATATCTTAATTTTTTATAATATTGCTCCATTATTAAGTAAGAAAACATATCCAGAGGTAGTTTCTCTTTCATCCTGTATACCATTGTATACACAAATCATTTCCTTAATAATATAATGCATAGTCTATTGTATCTTTTAGATACCTTAATATACTCTTTACTACTTTTTAATGTGCTTGTCTTAGAATTGATTGATATTTGCTTATCATCCCAACAATGTAACAAATATCTAATTTTGTATACATAATCACATATATATGTCTTTCAATTACACTGGAGCATGGAACTTTCTTCATTTGTTCCATTTCTTGTGGTGTTATCGGAAAAAAAATCTCTTGTCAAGGCCTTCACCTTTAGTAATAGAATTATCAATTAGTTTGGAATCTTGCATACAGAATTATTCAAGGATTCTTTGAATAAATGTCACTTGAGAAAGCGATAACAATCTCTTTGAATGATCTCTTGAAGTCTTAACTTTAAGAGTATATGTAGCTTCATTAATGCCTTTTATTTCAAATTCAGATGATAACCAATCATTGATTTGCTTAATGAACACGCAATCATTACTAGCAATCAATATATCATCCATAAATAAAGATAAAATCATGAATTTGTCTTGAATTTCTTAGTATACACATAGTAGTACTTATCGATCATTTGAAAATCATACGAAATGATTACATTATGAAAACAAATATACTATTACCTTGAAGACTACTTCAGGCTATAATTTGACTTGTAAACTATTCCATATAATTTTCTTCCTCTAATTCTCCATTTAGAAAAGCAGTCTTTATATCTATTTAATGTAGTTCATGATCCATACTAGCTATTATAGCAAGAATAAGATGGATTAAAGCAAACTTCACAATAGGTGAAAAAGTTTCCTTATAATCAATTCCCTTATCTTATATATATATCCTTTAGCTATAAGGCGTGCCTTTTATCTTTCGATAATGCTATCAGCCTTTCATTTTATTTTAAGAATCCACTTTTCCCAATAGTTTTTTGCCCTTTAAGGAGATCAACTAAGTCCCATACTTAATTAGAGCTTAAAGAAACCATTTCTTCTTTTATTGATTTTATCCATTTTTCTTTAGTAAGACCATTAAAAGCCTTATTTACATTCCTTGGCTCATCTTCCTCTTATAGGAAAATCATATTAATTTCTCCAATCTCAAAATGATGTTGAGAAATCATTCCTTGATTATTTAGCCTTAAAGGAGGTTCATCAAAAACAAATTCATGATTTATTTGATTACTCCCACTTCGATCAATCATCATAGGTAAACTTTTAGTGGAATTTCTCCCACTCGGTGGAAGTTCCTCTTCTTGATTCTTCATAATATAATCATGTTAATCATATAGGTAGATCTACTTAACTTAAATTACCGAAAAAGGCCTTCTTTAGCCAATTGACTTAATTAATTTTGACCAATATGACATAATCTAGAATGTCACAAAACTACATCGAAGTTGGAGTTATTAGAAGATGTAAAAAATGCATAACTAATATTATTATTTGCATCTATAATATCCAATAAAATTAAAATATCAAACATAAAATCATGACCTTAATAAAAAGATCCAAGATATAAATCCATGTCATCACTATGAAAATTTATATTAAATCCAAGTCTAATTGACATCAATATAAAAAGAAGATTCTAATGAATTTATAGAGCATACAACACTTCATGTAGGATGAGGGGTCTACCACCATGCATGACTAACTTACATGTGCAAATCTGTGATACAATAACTTTATAATTTTCACTTACATAAAATCATTTACTTCTATCTAGAAGTTTATAAAACTCGATGAAGGCATCTCTATCCTTTGGTATATGATTAGTTACTCTTGAGTCTATAAAACATATTGAATGTGATTTAGTTAAAAATACATAATAAGAAACATTCACTGAACTAATATTTATGTTATCACACTATATCTTTTTAAGTTCAGTACAATCTTAAGAAAAGTGTCATTTATTGCCATAATTATAGCACTTTACTCATGTCATGTTCTTCTTCTTGAAGGGAGGCTTTTTCGTTCTATGTTGATTCCACTTGGATTTCTTAAAGTCCTAAGTAGAGTGATCAACTCTCTCTTTTTTTTTTTTTTTCATTTGGATCCACCATGATACTTATGATTCATGATTTTAGATTCATAAGAAATAGAACCAACTGAATATACTTCAGAAGACATCTTAAAGGCTTCAAAATGCCTTTCCTCTAATATGCAATGCTTTATATAATTTTCCATTGTCTTGATGCTCTTATTGTGAGTTAGGTGCATCTTCATATGCTTCCAACTCTAAGGTAGTGAACAAATCATAGTATACACTTAATGTTGATCTAAAAGCTCGTGACCAACTTCTCGTAGCTTACTTATCATGTTGGACATTTACCCCATATGCTTTTTCATTGTATGATCTGAGTGCTTCTTATAAGTATCAAACTTAATTACGAGTGATCTCACTTTGGTCACCGAAGCACCTCTAAAACATGCCTTCAATATGGATTACATGTCTTTTGCAGTTTCATATTTTCAAAACTTACGAATAATATCATTGTTCATGCTACTCAGTAATGTAATATGAGCAAATGAGTTCTTCATTTTTCACAATTCGTATGCATCATGGTCCCTCTTATATTAGATCATATTTCCCTCCTCATGAATGTCCATATTTATGCTTAAAATTTCTAGAGAATATTACTCTTCTAGCACATATTGGAATTTCATACTCCAGATTTCATAAATGTCACCATTTAGTTTCTCACCCTTATTAAATTTAGCAACAATATGCTTTGAAATAGTATCCATTATTAAATTATTAAGTTTCTATAATAAGAAAAAATTATATGCACGTTAATGCTATATCATTTGTATATAGAGTGAATAGTTGTATTACAATTATTATGAAATCAAAAGACCACTTATGTGATTAGTCATCATTCATATAACAATGGAATCCTAATTACCATATTCTATACCGAATTCTTATGTATAACACATGTACACATAAGTAATAAATCTCAAGTTCATGTATTTATAAGCAAACATGTTACATAATGTTCACTCTAACATATTAAATGCCTATAGGTAATGAAACCTTCATAGAATAGATTTGATAAGTTCGCATGACAAAGTTTGCGAAGCTTGATATGAAATAGGTCCCAATATTTTTATTGGAAGGCCTGTAGGATACAAAGTTCTTATCAATTCCCTTCTTCAAATCTCTTTCATAAATGTCATCATTAACGACCTTTAAGTTTTTGCATTAGGCGTTTCCTCATTCCATAGCATTATTTACAACACACTTTTAAATTAAGGGAATATTGAAAGTAAGGTCATGTACTTCATTTCATCTTTATGCATAAGATAGACAACCTTTAAAGTATAATTTTTACATCAAGTTATTTACTATAATAACGTGTTGTGTTAGGTATTCTCCACATATGTTGAATAATTATGCAGATATACTACTCATACCTCTCATTTGTGCCTTAGTTTGAAGAAGTCTAGATGTCCTCTTTATAATGAGCATCTTTATGAAAAGAAAATTCTCAAGAATTAGAGAATTAAAAATAAATTCCTAGAAACTAAAAAATAAACAAATTATTTTTTTTTCATACAAAGCAAACTCATGCTTATTAAATGAAGTTAGTTAATTCTATTAAAGGCTTTTTAATTGAACTAAAAATTATGCTACTAATTTCAAGTTAATTAAAAACTCATTCCTAATCATACATGGATAATTTTAATTTAATTAAAAAATATTTCTAATTCATATTATTATTAAATTAATCAATTTAATAATTTTGATTCAATTAGAAACTAATTTTTAATTATTAATGATCGAATAACTTCTATTATTTTTATTCTGTGCAACTAAATAAATTAGTTTGATTATACCATACTGTCGGATCTTGGATAAGGAACTATACTAGCGACCTATCTAATTTTAAAAAATTTTGGGATCAAGGATTGGACCATGCAAACTATAAAGACCATATCTCGGATAAAGGAAGATATTAATCGCTCCATTGTCAGTGTTGTCTGAGCACAATTAGTCGATCTGGATATGTGAATTATTATCAATTATTCAGAGGTAAAATGGAAAGAATTAGTAGATGAAAGGCCTACGGGGAATAAATTGGAAGGCAATAAAATAATTTAACTATAACTTCAGTTCTATTTATTGGTTTGAGCAAGATAGGACCTATTTGAAATTAATTAAAATGAACAATAATTTTTTTAAAAAAGAGATTTTTCTGCAAACATGGTATCCTTGGATGCCATTGAATTTCATTTGGGGGAGGAACGTTATAAAGATCGTATTGATTCTTGTCAAAGAAAGACATGATTAATTGAGGCTGTTCAAACAAGTACATATCAATTAAAAGGCTTTCTCGTTGCTTAGTTTGATTTAATTAGAAAATTTGTTTCTAATTTTAATTCAACTAAACTAATTATTCTAATTCAATTAGAAAACTCATTTTTAATTTTTTAGTAAGTAGAAAAACTTATTTCTAATTTTATTTTAAACAAATAAATTAATTTAATGTAATTAGAAAAACTAATTTCTAATTTTATTCTAATTTAGAAACTTATTTCTAAAATTTTATTTAAATAAAAATTACTTTACTTTAATTAGAAATCTTATTTATAATATTTTGATTCTAATTAGAAAGTAATTTTTAATTTTTTCAGATAAACTATTTAGTTTATACTAATTATAAAACTAATTTCTAATTTTTTTTATTTTAATGTTCATGTAAATCATTAATTCGGCTCCTAAGGCCTTAAGCCTTCTTACTTAAAACCAAAAAGTTTTAACTTAAGGTCCAAAATTACAGCCTAAAAAATAAGTTTTACCAGGCCCAAAACACTTTTCATCGTTTATTTATTATATAGTTTAATTTAGAAAAAATATTGTTGGCTCATGTACTACGTGTGCCTGCTTAAAACCTTTCGAGCCAAGGGAGATGCATACACACCTCATCTTTCTCTCCTCTTTTGGTTTTATGTATTTTGTTTCTAATGCACACACCTCATTTTCCTCTTCGTTTTTTCTGTTTTGTTTCTTTTTTCTTTGTTTTTTTGTTTTGTTTTGTCTTTTTTTTTTTCGTCGGGCTCCCTCTTAATTTTCTGGCCACATATTTTCACCAACACTTAAATGATGTTCACAAGCAATAGTTAGGGGTTTAAAAAGTTTTTCCTTTCCTTTTGAATTTTTAGTTAATGTTCTCAAATTGTAACATAAAAAAAACATTGTCTTATTCGTCGGCAATGAAGGAACATATTTGAAAAAGAATAAAAGGAAAATGACGAAGGAACACAACCAAGTTTAGGTTTTTCACTATTCTGTTTTCTCATAACTAGTTTTGGTTCATCATTCTCTCTAACCGATAATAACGCCAGACTAAATATTATTAAAAAAATATTTTATATTACTCAATCAATAAACAAGCTATTGAGACTCAATAAAAAATCACAAAAAATAATGTCAAGCCATTAATCTATATTTTTAATCATATAACTGATAAAATTCTAATGATATATATTTTTTTGCATAATCATAAGAAAATACTTATCATTCAAAACAAAATTTTTAAGATAATGCAAAATCATCTTTACAAATATCACTCATAAATTATATTTGTATATGGTAATCATATTTATGTTAAAACAAAGACTTATCTCTTACCTTAATTTAAATATTATCATATACATTATCCTAGCTCTAAAACCAATGTTAGATATTTATTATAATCACAAAGATTACTCTAGGATCATTTAAAATCAATATGCATGAATGCTAAGATAATTACTTATGGAATGTCTTCTTGATTCACATGTTATGAAGACTCTTTCTTTGTAGAAAACCTTTTCTAATCAAAAGATTTTTCATACTTTCTTTTAATGGATATCTACACATTATTCAATATGTATATTTTAGTTTAATAACTACCATTTGCAGTTATAAAACATGTATTTACCAAAACATGGGTGTACATATGGAACCATTAGCATCATCATATTTGAATATGTTAATCTGTAAAAAGTGAATCACTCTTTAGTATTTAGAATAGTTTGTCATATAGATCAAGAGTAGAATGAATTGGGAAATAGAAGGAATGAATAAAAGTCTACCAATCACAATGTAAGGAGGTTCATTCCAGTAGATATCCAAGAAAAAACATAACATGGTCTTTATTTTAATTATGATGAAAAGTTCAGGTTTTTGGTGTAAGTTAAAATTATAATATCCAACAATAGAGTTTGTATAGAGGTACCTGGGTTAGTATAAGGGATAGAATTTAAAATCTATTTTTGTAAGTTTTATGGCACCCAAGAAGGGGGTGAATTGGGTATTAAAAACTTTTTGCAAACTCTAAACTAGCAACCTAATTCAATTGGAAAACTAAATGCACTCACTAAACCAAGATTCAACCTAATATGGAATGTTAATACCAAATTCAAAGAGAATGCAATAAGAGAGTTTAGAGAAAGACACATGAAAATTTTTCAAGGAAGTTCACCTACCCCAAAGATAGGCTATGTCTCCCTTCCAACTACTTGTTGGATGATTCTATACTAGCAATCAAACAAGTACAATCTTTTTCAAGGTAAAGAGTAACCTTTACAATCATACTTTCTAAGGGTAAAGAGTAACCCAACAACCACACTCTTATTCTAAGGTCAA
>JAOXYD010000009.1:3779271-3791366 GCA_028565735.1 Pinacopodium congolense | reverse complement strand
TTTAGAGACATCAAGTAGGTCAAATTCTTGTTGAAATCAACCCATAATGCGGAGGAAGAGAAGGAAACTTATGTTAAAGAAGTTAGATTCATAAGGGGAAGAATAACTGTCTAAAGGTATGATAGTAATTTGAATAGTATTAAAATGCAGATTCCATCTTTTCAGGGGAAGAATGATCCAGATTTATATTGGAGTGGAAAAGAAAAGTATAATATATGGTTGATAGTCACAACTATTCTGAAGATAACAAGTTCAAGTTGGCAGTGATTGAATTCAAAGATTATGTTGGCTTTTGTGGGATCAAATCATGCTTAGTAGTCGTAAGAACGAAGAGAGCCTTATTCGATTATGGGAAGAGATGAGGGCGATAATGTGTAAACTTTTCATACTTAACCATTATTATAAAGACTTGTGTAGGAAGTTACAAGGTTTAACTTAAGGTTCCAAGAGTATGGAGGAATACTACAAGGAGATGGAGATAGCCATAATTAGGATTAACGTTGAAGAAGATCGAGAAGCTACTATGGCTAGATTCATTAATGGTTTAAATAAGAAGATTGCTAATGTGATTGATTCACAACAATATGTAGAGATGGAAGATTTATTATATAAGGCAATTAAGGTGGAAAGGCAATTAAAATCTAGGGGAACTTCTAAATTTAGCGTGATTTCTAGCTCTTCATGGAGGTCAAATTGGAAGGATAACATGGTTTCATCAAAACCAAAAGAAGATACGAAAGCCAAAGATTCAATTTCTTCTTTTAAAGGTAAAACTAAAACTAAAACCTCCTCTAAATCATGTGATTTTAAGTTTTTTAAGTGTCAATGGTTTGGAAACGTTGCTTCTCAATGTCCAAATAAAAGGACTATGATTATTATGAATAATGGTGATGTGGAGAGTGTTAGCTTAAGTGATAATGAAATGCCACTATTGGAGGATTTTAGTGATATGGATGTTGAAGGACCCATGAGTGGGGAATTACTTATGACTAGTTGAACTCTTAACATTTAGCCTAAGGATGAAGGAGATGAAGCCCATTGTGAGCATATCTTTCATACTCAATGCCACATGAATAGCAAGGTATGTAACATGATTATTAATGGTGGGAGTTGCACTAATTTTGCTAGTACTTTATTGGTTAATAAATTAAAGTTGAAAACTCTAAAGCGTTCAAAATCATACAAGTTACTATGGTTAAATGACTGTGGGGAAGTTAAGGTGACAAAATAGATTTTGGTGGCATTTTCCATTGGGAGTTACAATGATGAGGTTCTTTATAATGTAGCGTCAATGTATGCTAGTCATCTTCTTTTGGGGTAAGCATGGTAGCTTGATAGAAAAGTTTAACATGATAGGTACAAAAACAATTACTCCCTTTTCATGAAAAACCAACATGTGATCTTAGCACCTCTCAAGCTGTGGGAAGCATATGAGGATCATATTAGGATAGCAAGAGAGTACAAATTGAGAGAAAAGTGAGTGAGTGTTCAAGAAAAGAGTGAGAGTGATAAAAAGAGGAAGAATGTGAAAAAGAGTAAAAAAATCATAATAGTGAGCAATGAGAGAAGAAAATCAAATTGTGAGATTCACAATAGAGAGACAAATATGAGGGTTAGTGCCTATGCTAGTAGCGGAGAGGTTAATAGTGCTATGTTAACAAGATAACAACTACTTATACTTATATACAAGGACATTTACCTTTCAACTAATGAACTTACTCCTTCTTTGCCTAGTGCCATTGCATCTTTATTACAGGAATTTAACAATTTATTTTCTGAGGAGTTACCACAAGGATTACAGACTTTAAGAGGCATTGAGCATAAAATTGATTTCATCTCATGATCAACAATGCCTAATAGACCAGCCTATAGAGCTAATCAAGGCATAAAGAGATTCAAAGACAAATGGATGAGTTAGTGGAGAAAGTATTCATGAGGTAGAGTCTTAGCCCATGTTTAGTCATTGTACCAATAAGAAGGAGATTAGGTAGGAAGCAAAAGTCTAAAGGAGACAAGTTTACGAAGATCTGCTTGCATTAGCATTCACTGATTCGTTACAAGGCATTGGAGGCCCTATGACAAATAAGATTAGAATACTCCTAATCTTAGCTTTTAGAGGAGGGAACTATATGAGAATCTCAAATAGATCCAGTAGAATATGGATGTTCCCTAAATTGTTCCTTGGGACTTCAATGCTACATTATATATTTCAGATTCAAGTGAAATGCATAGTTGGAAGAAGCCATGTCAAGAGTTTAGTGAGTTTACAACTCAAATTGGTGTGATTGATCTTAAATATGAAGGCAAGTTAGACACTTGGTCTAATAGTCAAATAGGACACTTGGTCTAATAGTCAAATAGGCCTTGGATTCGTCTCTAACAAGTTGGGTAGAGCTATCCACTTTTCTAAGGACTATAACTATGTTCAATAAATCCTTATTTTCATATCACTCCCCTATTGAAGTTTATGATCTGTGGGAATGGAAACCAAAACACACTCATTTTAGATTCCTGAACTTCCTAACTAAGTTGGAAGGATTTAGTGATGTTGTTAAAGATCGTATGGAAACTAATGTCCATGAATTTGATCAATATAAATGTGTAAGGAAATTGTAGGCCATAAAGGAGGAGTTAAAGAAGTTACGACTCTCTTATAAAGACAAGGAATGGGGTGACCAAAAAGAGGCTAAAAGGAAGCTAACTTATTTTATGTTATATCGCAAATATACAGGTCATAAAATTGTAGTATAATAGACAATATCCCACAAGGATTATGATTAGTCACCTAACAATTTATACTATACTTTATCTAAGGTACAAAATCAAATAACAATAATTAAAAGTAAACTAAATAGAACAACCTATCAAATTAATGAACAAGAGTGTAGAAACTTATGAAATTAAGATCAAAACTAGGAATTATTTCTATCCCTATTTTGTATCCCCCTTACCTTATTAATTCAATAATGTTTAATCCAAGATATTCTAATGTTTTAGTCACCCTTTCTCAATGTATAACCAAATTTTCTTAGTTGAATAAGATAGGAATAGCCTCGCAATCTCTCAATTTATCAAAATCCTTCCTAAATACCCAATTAATTATGAAGCACTCCTATAGGTAATTAATTAACTAATCAAGATCTCTCTTAAATTAATTAATAACCTAATACTTATGGGTTTATTGGAGTGCCAATTATCATTATACAACCCAACATAAATTTCCTTGATCAATCTCTTAATCTATTGGAAGGAGCAATCTTAATGAATATCACAAATATACATTTGTTAAATCAATAAGATGGAGTTCAACAAAATAGTTCAAGAGTAATTTCAATGAAAGATTTTTGGGACACATAATGCCAATGAGTTCCTTAGCTATCATATTTTCCATACAAAAAGATAGAAAGAAGGAGAAGAAAATAAAACTAGATGAGCTTGACAATCTTCCTCTTCCACTCTTGGTGTAGGAAAAATATGGAAAGTGGGTATCTCTTGATGAATTCCAAGGCTGATGCTGTTTCCTTCTTTGGATAGCCACCAAAACCTTGTTTTTGCTTCTTTAGGTAAGTTTGATATTGATATGTGGTGGCTCTTAGTATTTTAACTCTTAAATATGTCCAAAAGTGGCCTTTTGGACTTAAAACCTCCTAGACATGTAAACTATAGTTATACACTATCACCCTCGTGAACGAACATGAGGGTGATAGAAAATTTTTTCTAGAGACTTGTATGATCATGCAATTGCATGATCGTTCACTAGAAAGCTTCCAAAAATTGTTTTCTTTTCAAACTCTCTCTATCTTTTCTCTACTTATCCAAGCATCAAAATGCATAAGCCCGCACCTCAAATAAGATCAAAATCTTACCTTTAATTACTAAACAACATTAAACAATAATAAAACATATAAAAGGCAATAGCAAGAATGTAAAAGAACATATTAACTAAGCTTTAAGCATATACTTATCACTTAAAACACCTTAAAAAATACTAGAAATATAGTTAAAGCATACTTATAAACTTTTCACACTTAAACTTCGCTTGTATCTAAGAAAAATTTCAAATGAAAGGCACATAAAATACATAAGTTAAACACAATACAACAATGAATGACAACTTAAATGCAATAATGGCAAGAGATCTTATAGATCTATTTTGACAAAGAACATTAATCATTCAAAGAGATCCAAAAAATTCACTTATTATATTCACATCATGAGTGTCTTTGATTTGAAAATGCCTATTAATTCAAACATTGTTATCCTATTATCACATTTATGGAATTGTAAGCACGTACTATGTTCAAATTACCAAGTAGAAGCTAGGCTATTACTAAGTAATCACTCATGAAATGTCTTGATTTTGAAAGAACAAGATCTATAGGTTTCACTTTTTTCATTTAAAAGATCAAATTTTACATTTACTAAGGACAACCACCTAATCTTGTTACGTAATTGTGCACATCTTATGCAGCACACTTCTAGTTACTCAACTAAGTGATGTTCTTTTGGGTTTGTTGGAGTGTCATTTTAGCCTATTTATGTGAAGGTGCACATTATATAAGGTATAACCCTAGTTACTCGACTATATCACTTCTCACAACTAGCTTTTAGCTCTACTCTTAACCCCATTTACTTTTGTTTTGTTTTTCACTTAAGGAGTTAGCGAAATAGATATTGAATTACTTATTTCATTTACATTATGAATCTATGTCACTTCTTCTTAATTGGTTATCTCTATGAATGATTGCTAATGAAGTCTACCAATTAAGTCCAATTTTCTTAGAAAGTACATTTAAACAAATGTCAAAGAGGTAAGAAAATGTATGTAATATCCTAATTATTTTACAATTTCAGTAAAAATATAATCATAAATAAACTTCATAATGTTATATTTCTTCACTACTTAAACAACCTTATTCCTAATTGAACCAATTCCATTCAATTTCATGCCATCTTTGCATTTAACCATATGCACATAACCTATACAATTCTCACATTATAGAATAAAATGAACAAAAATGAAAAGAATGCACAAAAATATAGGAAATGAATGCTCCAAACATAATGTCAGAAAAAATGCAACGCTTATATTACGTCCTTACCCTTAGACAACAAATTATCCTTATTGTGAGAAAGAGGCGTAAAATCAAAGAAACACAAAAACAAAAAAGCAAACACAAAAATATAAGAGAAGAGGGCAAGAAAAGCTTATGGAGAAGGCATGGGTGGTGGCGATGGTGTCAAGGAAATCACTTGAATCCCTTAAAATGCAAAAGATTTAAGCAATTTCTTGGTTAGGTAGCATTATTAATGTGCTACCTGCTATAATTGTGCATCCATTTGATCCATACATTACTTCATCTTCTAATTGTTGGCCTCTATTACATTTAGCACTCGTTCCCAACCTTCCTCGTTGTTTTCAGAATCATCCTTAGATGTATCATCCAACTCTGGTGTAATAGTGGAACTAGAAGCCCTTTAGTTGAACCTGTGTTTAGTAATATAAGAACGAGGGTTCTAGAGCTCTATATTTTGGTGCTATAAAATTTCGGCTCTCCTCAAATAAGAACCATTAAAGTACTCAGAAGGGATTGCAGTTAAACCATCTGTATCAATATCAAAATATTGAGCCAATGCTACAGCAATAAATCCCATTACCAAATAGCTGCTCTTTTTGGCAACAAACTAGACTAAGGCATGAAAAATTTGAAATAATGTGAAATGCTTAACCTTGGAATCTATACACTACAAAAAAAAAAAATACTTGGAAGAATATTTGTTAC
This sequence comes from Pinacopodium congolense, assembly GCA_028565735.1. NCBI lineage: Eukaryota > Viridiplantae > Streptophyta > Magnoliopsida > Malpighiales > Erythroxylaceae > Pinacopodium > Pinacopodium congolense. Next base: position 3,785,583 of record JAOXYD010000009.1, on the reverse strand, counting down.
TTTAGGTTTTATTGAAAACGATGTGACATGTAAATTTATGCAATAACAAATATCCTTGACTTGTAATGAACGTATTTGGAGCATTTTTTGCATTAACATCAGTTAGTCAGGTAAGTTATTTCCAATAGGGTGTGACTTTAAGATCTTGATGGGTGTCATAAACATGGGATTTTGGGAAACCAAAAATCAAATTCATCACATCCTCATCTAATTATTTTGCCTTGCCTCGTAATTTAAACTAAAATACAATCTGTTTATTCGATTCATAACATAGGGAAGCAAAGAATTCAAGTATGAGTTATTCGTAAAGGAAGAAAAGAATTCAAGTATGAGTTCTTCGTAAATAAGATAATCAATTTGAATGAATGTTTTCCAACCACACTTCTTACTTAATTTTAAGACTTTATCCTTAAGTCCTATGCCTTCCAATTGTTCAAAGTTAAAATACATAGGAGCAACAATGCTTCTAGTTTTAAGAAGTGCAAAACTCTCACCTTTTCCCTTGGAAAAGATGGGAAAGGGAGGTAACATAATTAGTTGCAATATCTCTAGCACCATGCCTTGAAATTATAGCCTAGCCTTGGGGGATGGATTTCCTCACTATTGTCTTATTTCTTAGAGCCATATAGCGCCAAAATTTGCAAAAAGAAGAAGAAGAAGAAGAAGAAGAAGAAGAAGAAGAAGAAGGAAACAAAAGACAAAGAAACACTAAAACAAATGTGAGGCACCCTTAAAGAGCAAAAGAAACATGAATGAAAGTAAGGAGTTGGATATGGGAAGAAATATACAAAAATATAGAAAAATGGGTTAAGAAACCACAACTGCTCAATATCTGGCAATGAAGCATTTTAATTGCAAGGGGGACTCGTCTAGATTGGCTATAGTAGTTTAAGATTATTATAGCTTGGTCAGAGGAACTTTTAGAGCATGTTTAGTTTTACTTTCCGTTTTAGTTTTTGGGTTATGTTTATTAAGAACATAGAAACTAATAAAAATAACACAGAAACCAAAAAAATAATATACTAATACAATATAGAAATAGAAAAAATAGTACATAAACTAAAAAAACGCAAAAATCAATACAAAAACTACATCCAATAATAATACTGAACATCCCCTTAGTTGCCAATTCAGTAGTAGTTACATGTTACTTGGCAGTGATGCACCCCAAATGCAAGAAGGGAGTTTACATCTCTTGCTATAATGGTCTAATTAGTTTTGGTTAAGTCAAGGTTTAGCTGGTTTTAAGCTTTATGCAGGTTGCATTGGCAATACTTTGTTGTTAAATGTTATCCTTTAGGTGATGTTTGTTAAGCTATTTCTCCTTTGATTTTGGTAGCTTTCTTGTAAGATGCTATCCTTGTTGAAGCTTAATTTGAATTAATGTATTTTAATTTAAAAAATTGAAATATTTCCTTATATAAGTAAGAACTAAAAAAAACGTATTTATACAAATTAGAAAAAATGCAACTAAATAAAGTCAAAGGACAAAATATTATTGACTAAGATTGTTACAACACTATAGAGAACTACCACAAATGAACAAAGCTATTTATGCATCAACATATGTAGGAGACAACTAATAAAAGCCCATAAAATTTGTGGGGAGACTCTTTCAGAGACTCCTTTCAACCATCAAAAGTGGTTCTTTCAACGACAATAATTTATACCAAATTTACAAAACTATATTCGATACTTACTTATAATAATAGGTTCTCATTGTAATAAATAGGGAGAGCAAACTTAAAATTCTCTCAAAATTCTCGTACTCTCTTTAAGCTCTTAACTCTCTTCCTTACACATTATTATCTCAAAATTATATGAAGAAATACAAAGAAAAAATTCAAAATTATATCTATACGATATTAGTCTAAATAGAAATACAACTTGTGAAAAAAAGAGAAATTAATAATTTAATTTTAATTGTTTTGATTAATGGAATAATTATTATTCACAAAATTTTCTACTAAATGACTTAATTTCATTTAATTGTTAATCCAACTTTACGATTTAAGGTTTCGTTGATGTTATACGTATCATTTTTAAAAGTTTTAAAAATTGCAAGAAAAAAGTTGTTTAATGTGTATTTTGGAATTGAAGATGCATATATAATATTTAATACTCCTAGACATCTATTAAGATGGTCAAAATTGAAACAATAGATAATAAACAGATGATTAAAATATTATTTATTTCAAAATTTTGGCTAATTTGTCTAGTTATAACGAAATTTGAAAGTAGATCCTTAAAAAATATGCAAATTATTTTAGGAATTATTTGGTTCAACATTCTGTTTTCGTTTTCTATTTTTATTTTTATGTATTTTCATTAGTTTTTGTATATTTTTTATTTTTATATTGTTTTTCTTAATATTTATGTAATATTTATGTTTTGTTTTTTTTTCAATTTCTATACTATTTTTATTTTCTTTTTTAAAAAACAAAAATCAAAATTGAAAACCCAACAAAACATAGCCTTTTAGTTTTAACAAGAGGAGCCGTTTCTCTTGCCAATCAATCCGTCAAACTCCTTTGTTAATTTAGTATTAATATGTGTATATATATATATGTATAATTTATTACATTAAGTTAAAATGTTATTAAATAAAAAATTGTGTAGTCACATCTAATAGTAGCAGACCTGCGAGATGGTTGATAATAGTGATAATTTCCAGTGAAGTTGGGGTGATAAGACATGGTAAAATCTGTTTTTCGTTTCAAACTTTTAACATTTAGGTCAATAAAGCTCTATTGATGCAAAAAGGGACAGATATTTAGGAAGAATGATATTGCTAATACCAGATAGTATAGAGTTCAAAATTTGTCATTAAAACATACATATAATTATCTATATATTAACCATCATTACATACTATCAATAGTCAGCAAAAATCAAGAATAGTGAGAAAGTTTACCCATATTTGAACTATATGCCAAATAAAATTCGCAAATTATTGTATGCCTAATTGATTTGAAGGAGCAAGTTCCAGGGTCTTATTTTGTTAGTCCATCCCATTCGCATTTCCCCTTTAAACTATGAACTATAAAGTTCAACAGTTGGGTTAATTACATTTTAGGCTCTTAAAATTCTACTTGATTAAAAAAACAAAACATTTTTCTTCTCTTTGATAATCCATTCCATGGAGGTTAATCTAATCAAAAGGAATTGAATATCATTTTTAAAAAATGTAAAATGATAATTATAATTAGAGCCAAACAAGTGAAAATGGATCAATCCCGCCAATGCAACTGAAATCATCACTACCGTACAAAGTTGTATCATCTATCAACAGCACACACACGTGTGGTCAAATTGCTTTTGATTTTGACTCATATTGTAAGCTCTTTCCTCGACGCTTGTCTTCTCTTCTCTCCCAGACTCCCACTTCTCCGTAGAGAATGGCCTCGATCACGATAAGATCACCGATCTCTAAACTCCGCACCAACGAGACCTTTTCATGTCAGACGAGGCATTCACATACTGCAACCAACGAAGCCATCACCTTCTTGGGCTCCAAACTTTCTCGTAAACCACTTTCACTTGCAGTCCATAACACTTCTGGACTCCGACCCGAACCCGTTATTTCTGCCTCTGCTCATACATTCGATGTAGTCATCATTGGTGCAGGAATCATCGGCTTGACGATTGCTCGACAGTTGCTTATGGAGTCGGACCTCTCCGTCGCCGTGGTGGACAGAGGCGTTCCTTGCTCCGGTGCCACCGGTGCAGGTAACCAAAAAGAAAAATAAGTAGTGATGGAAATGATTGTCATAAGAAAACTGGCATAAATTGTGGGCTTAAATGCTTCTGCTCTTGCAATGTTTTACTCTTTACGAGTAGTTAGTTGAGAGTTGCTGAGTTCTAATTTAGCTCACATAGAAGTGTTTCCGCTTTGCGCATTTGAGGGACTGGCAGGTCAAGGCTACATATGGATGGTGCACAAGTCACCGGAGAGTGATTCGTGGGCTCTGGCAGCTAGAAGCCAGAGGCTGTGGAAGATGTTTGCTGAAAGTGTGCGTGATCAAGGCCTGGACCCATTCGAAGTATTGGGTTGGAAGACGAACGGTACTTATCCCGTCCTCTCAAAACAGACATTTTTGGGTCACATTTATTGCAATATCAAAAATTGAAACGCGATAAGTGATAAATGTTTGTTTTTAAAACAAAAGACATTAAAGGTTTCTAAGTTAAACAACCATTTATTTTGCAAAAAAATTTAGTCCATGTTATACTTAAAAGGATGCTACGTTAGTTTTACTGGTTTTGGAGGCACTTGGCTTCTGAACATTTGTCTGATTGTTTATCCAATGTTTTTGTTTCAGTGTGGGTTGATGTAATGCAATTATACACCTCTTAGCTCCAACTAAAAGCGAGTGAACTTGGGTGGTGGTTTTTATTTCTGTTAAACTCTGTGATGGGATATCTTCAAGTGAAAAGGATGCATAGCTTATATCCATTCAATTAATATTTGCTTTATGGAGTTCTTGTCAGGAAGTTTGCTGGTTGGTCAAACCCATGAGGAAGCAGAGATGTTGAAGAAGAAGGTGAAGCAGTTGTCTGAAGCAGGATTGAGAGCAGAGTACTTGTCTAGTGATGATTTGCTGTCGGAGGAGCCAGAACTAGTGGTCGGCAAAGATGGTGGGGCTGCTTTTTTACCAGACGACTGTCAAATAGATGCTAAACGTGCTGTTGCTACTATTGAAAAGGTTCCTTGATTTCCTTTTATCTAATGGATCCTTGGTGAATATTTTCTCACTTAATCTTTGTTTCTAAAACTATTTTACATTCATCTTTGCTAAGTTATAGTTTATGAGGTTTATTTGTAGGTTAACCGACAATTTGCATCGAAAGGAAGATTTGCAGAGTTCTATCATGATCCAGTGACGAGCATATTAAGGTTTGCTGTTAGTCATTTCCCTTCTTTTGGAACATAAAAAATAGGCTGAAACAAATGGCTAGAATATTAGTTCTATATTCAAGATCTTGTAAGCTGGAAATAAGTTCTGAGATTAACAACTGTAATAATTATCTGCTCAGATCTGGTAACCGTGGGGAGGCTCAAGGTGTTCAGACTTCCAAAAGTACATTGTACAGTAAGGCCATTATAGTTGCAGCTGGTAGTTGGAGTGGATCTTTGTTGCATGACCTATTAAGGGGATCGGATATTAAATTGGATGTCCCTGTCAGACCTCGAAAGGTTAGAACTGGGGTGTGAACAGGACAAATCCTTACTCAACTCTGATAACTTCTTCTGGGATAGCATTAGTTAAAGATCAGGAGAGTAGGGAAATTTGGAAAAAGAAAAAGTGAGCAGCTGTGTGCACATGTCTCATAGCCCTCGTGGAATATAATTGTTAGTTTTTTAGTCTAAGAAGGGAGAAGAAACAAGGCAAATGATTCTTTCTTGAAAGGCATAAAAACTGCAGAGATTTTTTCATTCATATATAGACAATACAAGCTGTAACTAGTGCAGAAAGTTGTCCACCTGCTACATCAGTTTGCAGAAAATTTTAAACTGCTACATCACTTTGTCTACGTACTTTTCCTAACTTTAAGGACAATCACTAGTTAATTATCATATAAAAAAATCACTACATATTCCTGAAATGCAGCAGCAAAAGTTTGACAGCAAAATCATCTAACAATAATACATATTCACAGAGCCTGTAGTTAAATGTGTAGGTGACAGAGATCAAAAAATGCTCTATTGAATTTCTTCGCATGTGAAAAATTTCTGGAATAGCAGCATTTTTATGAATATTCTTTGTGTATTAGTACTGCCAATATGATATTTTTCTGCTTACAATTTCTGTCGCAGGGTCATTTGCTTGTTCTTGAGAATTTTGGTTCCTTTTCACTGAATCATGGCTTGATGGAAGTGGGCTATGTTTCCCATTTAGATACTAAAGAACCAAAAGACTCAGCTTCAGGACTAGTTCAACATGGGAATGCACTGTCTGTTTCCATGACAGCAACTATTGACACAAGTGGAAGACTTGTTCTTGGTAACATTACTGACTACAATCTAAATGTATTTTTGTGGATTGCATTTTTCCATCTTTATGGTGGAATGAAGATAGTATTTAAAGTCAAAGTGTGGTTCTCTTTGTAGGTAAACTTTTTCCCCCTTCTTTACTTTTGTTTTGCTTGTCCAGTTTTGATATGTAACGTTTTTTATACATTTTCTAGTTTCTGATTCGTTTCCATGTATCCTTTGAATACCCACAAGTGTGGTTGTTATGGTCCCCTGTTTGGGATCTAGTTACAGGGCGATTTATGGTTAAATCAGCCTGGGATGGATGAAAAGAAGAA
>JAOXYD010000009.1:3766215-3779171 GCA_028565735.1 Pinacopodium congolense | reverse complement strand
CCCCTTCTTCTAACTGCTGGACTCCTTGACTACTTCAACTCCTCCCCTTCCTCTGCCACGTCTCTTATACACAATCTTCTTAGCAAACTTGGTGTTACTAGGCAGCTCTCGTGTTGTGCACATAACAGTGGTTCATGATGAAATGAGTGATTCGCTCTGTTGGAATATGAATTGTTGAAGTTAAAATGCTGTTCTTTATGACAAAATGATTGCAGTTTCACTGCTCTGTCTTAGATATGTTTAAAATCTTTCGCTGGCCTGCCAACGCATCTACCTTCTCCCTTTCTCATTTTCTTGTTCCTGAAAGATTTTGGAATTCATCAGACAGGTTAATATGAAATAATGGATGAATATCTGTATCGATACCCGGTATTTTGTTTAGCTAAGTGAAGTGGCCTGTATCCTAAAATAGTCAACCCTATCCAAATAGAACATCTGCTTGAACTCCTAATCTACTTTGGAACAAACAAATTCTCGCTCTTTGTGTCATTTGGTGTCCTAGAGGATCATGCTCTCTTCAAATACTTGTATGTTTTTATAGATCCATGTTTTTTGTCATTTCTTCAATGTATATGCCTTTGCAGTCCTATCTCATTGATAATGTTTTTCGTTCAAACCATGATCTAGTAACTGTATTTTCAGGTAGCAGTCGGGAGTTTGCTGGATTTAACACTGAAATAAATGACTTTATTGTCAATAGTATATGGAAACGTGCTGGAGAATACTTTCCCAAAGTGAAAGGATTATCCCTTGCAGATATCACTATGAGCAAAAAAGTGAGAATAGGATTGCGTCCTTACGGTAAGTCAACATGCTTTGAACTTTTTGTCAAAAGTAAATAAATAAATTAAATTAGGAAATACATGCTTTGGACTTGTCTAAAAGTAAAAAAGACAAATGTCTGAAGGCTAGAGCTCTAGATTTGTGAAATTCGGTTCTGGCCAGGACCTCTAAGTCAATGTGACAACTGTTTACTCAGTGCCTGACGGGAAGCCAGTGATAGGGCCTGTGCCTGCTTTATCAAATATGTTTCTCGCAACGGGGCATGAAGGCTGTGGACTTTCTATGGTAATGGCCCATCTATTGATATTTATTGTGGAAAATTTGTTAGGTCATCCAAGTATCATCGTTCTTTCTCTATGCATTTACAGTGTCATCCAGCTATCTAAATATCAGTTTTTGCGTTTCATATATAATGTTGTGTTGTACATCCTAACCAAGCTTGTGCCATAAGATGTCATGCAACCACAGATTCACAGATTAATGGGCTCTGTTTTCAGGCTCTAGGCACCGCAGAGATGGTTGCTGATATGTTGTTGGGCAAGCCTAGGTTTGTAGATCATGCAGCATTTGCTGTTCAGGGAAGATGCTGAAACAATGCTTGCCAATAAAGGGAAATACTGGAATATTACCATGTCGATGATATGGATTGTTTATGGAGTGCCGTTTATCTGGAAACTGTTAAGGGAAGCGTTGCCATTGTGTTACAGGCTGAAATCTCTTCTCGGAGTGCATGAACTGATGTTTCAGGATCCCTTTCTTGTCGTTTTATTGGTCAGTTAATTAAATGGTGTGCGGTATTGAGGACAGAAATACTAAAATACGACTGATTTCCTTTTTTCTATTTTGCTTAATTTCCATGTATGATAGGAAAGGTATAATTGATAGTCACTCAAAAGGATATAACGTCAAATCTTGCATGTACATGAACAAGAAAGAAAGAAAATGCTTTAATATGACTGCTAATTTTCAAGAGTGTAAAGAATCTCAGCCGCTTAGAGATTACAATAAATAAGCAGAACTTGTGTAACTTTATCTGCAAAGACGAATAAGGTGATGGTGCAATTTTCGTTGACGAAACAGTGTGTGTGGCGATGTGTTAAATTGATATGCTGTTAGGGATCCCCTTTCCCATGATACCCACTTTAGATTCAATATGATTTGTATTTGGGCAGAGTAGGTTGTATGAGATCTTGGCAGGGCCCTGCCTGTTCCTAAACTTGGGATTTAAGTTCCTCTCAAGGATTTTCCTCTCTATCTCTCGAAGTTCGTTATTGAACTTGTCGAATATTTGCTGAATTTCTTCGTTGCTGGTCCACTCCGGTGGCCTCTGACCCAAATACTGCTCATCAGATGAGAATTGGGAGAGGACCTCTACCAATGCCATACTGAGAGTCATCTTGAACCTGTCGGGCAGCATGTTAAGGTAGTATGCATCAGGATCTCTAAGGAACTCAGCAAACTCCATCGTTCCTTCCTCTGGAATGAATTTTCGACATCTCACGGGACGGTTTGGAGGGTAGCCAGCAAATGCATATTGTCCATAGTTTACAGAAGCATGAAAAGCAGATGAAATCCATATCAGAATTGTTAGGGCCTCTATCAGGTCAGAAAGTGTCGTCATCTTATACCACCATGTCTCACTGCGCTTATCACCATGGCCTACATTTCGGATTTCCGACCACCATGCCTGTATTTCTATATCGTTCTTGACACAATCATCATCCTTGTAGAAAATGGAGCAAAAATCTCGGACCCATTTCTTGATTGCACTCCAGATGTCAAGTCCATCTACACCGTATGGATAATCCTCAAAGAGGAGCTGTACTCCAGTTACGCTGGCTTGATCAGGGTCTTTCACAGCCATTCCTCTGCAAAAAATAGTTCGTTAAAAGTTGGGTAAGCTTCTTAAAGCTGGGTCCTTTACCATATCTATGCTTTTATGCCAGTTAGGTAGACGTCAGGAGAAACAACTATGAGTAATTCATAGATTCTTCGTAAACTGATAATGCAAGGAAACGGAGTGGATCCTTTCTTGTAAGCTTACCTCTTGAGAAGATCGGCAGGGAGAGCTTGATCATCGAATCGCCACTCTTTATAAAGTTGAGAAGAGAGCTCCATAGATACTTCACCAGTAAACAGGGTCTGCTCAAGAATGCCCTTGGCGTTTATTAGGATGGTCCGAGACAATGCATTTATATGTATGGTGTCTTTGAAATGAGGATCCAATAGGTGATGAATCGGATGCATTACACTCAGCTGCCTTCTTGTTGCAATTATGAATGGCTCAACTACCGCATGTGTGTGCAGCCTGAAAAGTCCCCACTTATTATGCTATAAACAGCGCCATATACGAGGTATTGTAGAATTTAGAAGTTTTATTTGAATTTACCAATGGCTGACTAAGTGGTGGTAAGCTGAGTCATTGGCTGCAACATGAGATTTAGCAAGCTGCCAAAGTGCTGCTTCGGTACCATCACTTGCTGGTAGGAAAACCCAGCTCATTTTGGGGTCCCTAAAGGATCCGGGCAAGCTCAGTTCTATCGCAATCGGCTTTAGTGTGGTATCATTTCTTAGGAATAACAGTGCTCTTGATGCATAAGCACAAACTTCATTTTTGTTTACTCTGCTCAAAAAGGGCATGAGGTAGTCATGGTGATCCAAGATGAATATCCTCCTTTGGATCATTGCCTGTGAAGTCAAAGTGTGTTAAGGAGACAAAAGTTATTTTCTTTTGAAGTCCTAAATAAAATGGACAATAGAAAGCTTCATTTACTTCTGCTCTATATGAAATTGCTTATGTGTCAGTGGGGAGGGAACAGTTTAACGACTGCAAGATATGAGTAATTACGACATAATTTTTGGATTGATGTCTGATTTAAATGATTTTGATTAGATTCAATTGAATTTAATTTCCTAATTATAATATTCTAAAAATTTATTTTGCATACGATATGGGAATCTTTAGCTTGCTATGGTGGAGTTAAAACAAAAGTAAAATTGCATCTTAAAGAACTTTCCCTTTTAACTGCACTCATGCATATAAAGCTTTCCATCATATGTCATTTTGATGTCTTGCTTCCTCTATATTTTAATGGAACACTGAGGTCATACTGGTTTTATGTTTAGTTGACTGCTTGCACTTAGGGGCAGAAAAGACTCTGCCAGGGTCAGTTGTGGTACCTGGTTAACACTCAGGCCGTCAAGGTTGTGCAGTATGTGTGATCTCCTGATACTGCTGACTCCTGTTTTGCCTTTTGGGGGAAATTTCTATAAAAAATTACAGTAATAAGAGAATATTTTAAGCATATGCGTAGCCTTTTCATTATGATCTGAGCATAATTCAGCAGTTGAATTTGTCACAAGCATATTAGTAATTAGAAGAGAGTAAAATTCATAGAAACTCATAAATATTTATAGTTCCATTATCCTATACATCTACTTGGATCTGAATTCTACCTTCATAGTTCCATTATCCTATACATCTACTTGGATCTGAATTCTACCTTCATAGTTAGCAAGCTAAATCCCTGATGGATAAACTGCACCGTTAATTTTTATAAAATGCAAGTGGACAAAAAGCAGTTGTTAATCCAAATAGAAAAAGAGAAGGTGTTAAGCAATAGGCAGCGATCCTTCACGGTTATATAAATATAAGTCAGGAGTTTAACAGTAGCAGCAGATGCATCTGAAAGTTTAACGGAATAGAGGTACAAATATTGGCCTTCAGGACAGGGATAAAAAACTTAACTTGCAAACATTGTATTCGAGTTGGATTAGTTCCTGCAAGCATTTGGCGAGCAAACTCCTCATCGTCCATCCAGGCAAATTCGTTCTCTGCACTAATGATAAATTAAAGTCAACCCAAACATATTAAAGCTATCTATGTTAAGCAAGGCAGATGTCAAGCTCCGTCACCTGCAATAATTTGTGGTAATGGGAATTTCGAGTGCTGTTCTTGGCTTGCATGTGTGATCTCTTGATAAAGGTTGTCTGGAAATAGTTTCTTCATTTTCTCCGTCACTTTTCCTTCTGCTACTTGATTTCTCTTCCTAGTAAACATATCAAATATCTCCTCAAATGACTCAAAGCTATTTGAGTCATTTCTGCTGAAAACGGATTTGACCTCGGGTATCAGAAAATGTACAGCAGCTAAGATTGAAAGCGATACAAACTCCGCTAGCTTCCTGTGGCTAAATCTCTCATCAGGAGGAACGTATATATCCAAGTTGATCATTTCTGGTCGGCTTTCAGCTGAAGGGCATAAGTTCAAGCTATGAATTAGTGAAAAATGGCTTCAAACTGTTGATATTTTGATGAAAGTGAGTGAAAAAATTTGAGTGCCAAAGATATTAAATTGCCAACATCTGGATACCTGTACTGCTTGAAGGAAGACCTGTTCTTCCCCTACGAGGATATGGACGATATCTGGAACCTCCGAGGACTGGTCTAATGTAGTCCTGACCTTTGTCCAGAGAACCAAGATCGTCGTAGCAATCATAGTCATAAATTCTGTCCCATTCTTTCCTCTCCCTGGTTCCATCTCCCCTCAAGCTTACAAGTTCCAACTTTCTCAGCTCCAGCAAACCGCCTGGTGTTTGATTTGGGAGGTAACACTGTGAAATTGCTTTAGTTATTCTGCTTGATCGAATTAATGGGATGCAAGAATCAACTTGACTTGACTATGTCAGGCTTACTGTGTTTGAGAAGAAAATTCGTGACGATTTTGTAATCCTGAAGGGATAAACCCACGACCTGCAGTCAAAGTGGATGATATGATCGTCTGGAGCTGCAAGAACTGCTGATTGCAGGAAGAATTCGTGCTTATGTTCGTTAGTTATAAGAAATGCTCCCGGAATTCCAAACTCTGCCTCCACGAACAGTTTCACCTTGTATGTTGTTGTTTTAATGCCATGATGCTTAATGCTCTTTCCGCGCTTGAAGTATGCTCTGCCACTAAGCTTCCCTTCCCTTGTATCTAGCGGACGCAAGCATGAAGTTAAAAGATCAATAGGACTGTAGGAGCTTGATATTCTATGAACTGTAACAGTGATGGATTATTCTTAAAATTCAGATTCAGACAACGACTAATTATTTTGCAGACTCCGAATTTTTGGGTGAACTATAAGGTTTTCAAGAGATAGGCTTACTTGGTTCAATTACCGTGGCACTATAAACCTGCAAATAGGCTGATTTCCCAGGACCCGACCGGCCTTCTCTATTAACAACAGTGATTTTCCCTTTGATGACACGCTTAGTAGATTTTTTATGAGGCAGAGCTGGAAGATTTTTATGCCTCATGGTCTGAGCGGCTTTGATACAAGCTTGCGGTTTGAAGCATGGTCGTTGGTGCTCCATATGTTTTATTTATGTTGGTTCTGATAAATCTAAAGACTATACTCTGAGATACATTTTTATATGATGTTCCCTGGGAAGCTCAGTTCAGGTACACGTTTAGAGATACTTATTTTAAGTTTTTAGCAATGCTGAGGTATGGCGTGTACTCGTCAGACAATGAGTGGGATTATCATAGTTTAGTATGTTACAAGGGTACTTGAAATGTTCTTAGCTTTGCTTGTTGGCTCTGTATCTGATCCATTGCTTGCTTGTGAGGTTAAAGGGTACATGAATGTTCTTAGCTTTGCTTGTTGGCTTTGTTCTTAGCTTCTTAACACTTCCCCTTTCAGTATTTAATCTAGAGGACGTCTAGGGCAGCCCTGCGTGGGACCCGTATGGGTTCCATGCAGGACCATTATCTTTTTAAAGTTAATTTTCAAATTTGTGTTTTTATTATTAAATTTATCAAATTAATTTTTAAAAATTTTAAATTCATAAAATTTAATTATAAAATTTTAATATTCAAAATTTTAAAACCCTAAAATCATATGTCTTAAATCTTAAATTTTAAAATCTTAAAATTTTAATTAAAAAAATTTAATACCTAAAACCTTAAAAATAACGTAAAGTAAATCAACTCTTACGCTGCCCTTTTAACTCTTAAAATTCAATGTTAAATGATTAGAAGCCTTCTAAAGGGCTGATAAAGGGCTATCTCATGGTGACTCCCTACTTATTTCGTTTAATTTATTCGTCACGTTTCTTTGTCAAATCATAATAAATTTCACTTTGCTACAAGCTTTGGACTAGCCTCCAATTAGTCTTTATTTTTAAATAACATTGCATTTAAGGCTAAAGGTTGAGAAAGCATGACTTTTTTATTCAACATGAATCACTTAGAATGATTACATTATTGATCAATACTTCACCTTTCCGGTAAAGAGTTAAACTTTCAATATTTTAAGGGCTTTGCCATATGAAGCCTACATTACATTGAAATGAAAATAAAAAAAAATGAAACGAAATGAAAAAAAGTTAATTTATAATAGATAACATACATAAATGCTTGCCATATCAAGTTATGATATAATAATATTATTATATTTTTAAATATATAAAAATAATATGTAATAATTATATTATTATTATATTACAGAAATAAACCAATAGGCTATGGAAGGCCATGTAGTTATTTCTTATATGAAAATGAGACTACAAATAATGGTTTTTAGAGAGAGAGAGAGTTCTAACTACTTTACTCAAATATGATATTTTGTTTAAGAGTAACACCATTAAGATTTCTAGCTACTTCACTATATTTTGTTTGTTCCTTCTACCATTTCTATCAAATAGAAACCTCTCCTCTTATAGCAATATGCAACCTTTTTAAATCTTTCTTCTCTTCTTATGTTCTCTTTTATGGCTGCACTTGTTCTTGAATCACTTTTTCTATTCCTCATATAATTTGCTCCACTCTCTTGCCTATTGAAATTTGAAACCCCTAAAACCTTATAGTGTAATTTGTTAATATGTTAACTTAACTGCAAGATTCAACCTTTAATCCCATTCTCTAGAGTTCACTGATGGCTTCATTTTCCTAACATGTCCCTCGACATCTAGCCTTTATGCCCCTAATAGCTTCCTACCCTTAAGCCTAAGTCCTTCCCCAACTCCTCTCCTCTCCTCTCCTTACCAAACCCTTCTTCTAGTCCAATGACAAAGAATTCCCTAACATCCCACTAAACTCATAATACAAGTCCAAAAACCCTACCCTTTAGATCATAGAAGTTTGTCTTGGAAAATGAGGTTAATGAGGAAGACTCTTTAGAGGAACTATGCTTCCACCAGCCATTCTAAAATTGGCACTCTAATTATATTACCTAGTAGGGTTTTTTTTTTTCTGGAAAAGCATGTTACTTTTCCAATTGTTCAAAGTGTTGTTAATATAATGTGGGTTCATTTAGTCAATAGAAAACACTAATCACTAAAGGTAACATATTCATGTTTAAAATTTCCTTACTAGAAGGATTGAAAAGGGTTATTGATTATAATCATAGGCATATTAGTAGTTGGTTTTTTTTTCAAACAATAGCAAAAGGGATTTCAACTCAATCAAGAAGCAATCACCTCAGTGCCTATTTGGGTTCACTTTTATGACATACCATTGATATATTGATCTACTGAACGAATTAGTTATATTGCTAGCTCTATTGGAAGACTCTTCATATGGACACTACAACTGCCAAGATGTAGAGAGTCAGTTATACTAAGGTGTATATGATAGTGTGTGAAGTTTACCTAAGTTTTAAATAAAAATAAATCAAAGAATCACATCCAATAATATCACAACACATAATAAAATAAGTGCATCTATCGCTAAAGTATTAGAGCTAATGTGAGTTTATATTGTCAACTTACAAAGATTGCAATTATTAGAGAATTTTTATCTTTATTATCTAGCCTACTCAAGGACGATTGATTGATCAATTGATTAAAGGAAAATAAACAAAATAAATTAAAGCAAACTTGAAAACAATCACGCACAAATTGACAAACAATGTTGAAGTTAGGATCTAGATTGTTAAGCTTATTAAGATGCATTTGTATTCATTACTTAACTTTGGTTTAATGGAGTTCCCAAATTATCTTAGACCATAGGTTCCCTATATTAAATTAAAAACTCACAAGTAAGTCATGCAATTCTTAGTCAATTTAGCAAATTAACTGGTTGGTCACACTATCTCAATTCTTTAATTAAATACGTTACTAAGTTCTATGGAAACTATTGTTTTGATTAAGCTTATAACTAATCTGGACATCTCATGTAAACCCATGGTCAAGGACTTCATGCAAGATGCATCACTTATGGTTGATCTATTTACATGTTTGATTTAGTCCACCTAAATATATGATATTATGTATATAGGATTGAAATTGTATAGTCATAAACATTCCAAAACCAAGCTCAATTAGCTCCATAGGTAATTTAAAGAAAATCTAGAAATTCACATTAAATCAAAGAAAACAATGTAATAATACATCTTAGGATTCATAACCATCTAACATTTAATAGAAAATTAGTTGCTAAACATTATGAAAGTTATAATAATAATCATAAGAAAAAAGGAATTCAAAAAGCTCATGTTTGTAAATCTTGAATCCTTTGACTTCTTGATAATTCTTGTATGGAAATCCAATCTCGATCTTGACTTTGAAGTGTTTAATCTATCTTTCTCCTTCAATCTTGTGTAAAACCCTTATAAGATGGCTCAGGATTTGTTCTTTCCCCCTCGGTGGATGCTTAGAGGCTTTATGAGGCAAGAGTTTCCCTAAGAAAAACAAAAATTAGGTTAAAAATATGATAAAAACTAGTTAAAGTTAGGGTTCTCATTAGCCTGCAACCTTGAGCATACCTATGGTCATGGATCTAGTCGTGGTCTCTCTAACTTTGCCTCCTCTTTGTATTTTTGCTATAATTATTCCTTCGCTAATCCTTTAACCATGAATTTGATTTGGAACTTTGTAACTTGATGCTCTAACTCTTCAAATTAATGCCACTTCTTTTCCATTTCCAAAAATGTATAATCATGCTCACCAAAGTTGTACAAAACATAAACAATTATTGGAAATTACATAAGCAACATCTCATTTCAATAATTAACTAAATATACACATAAATCACATGAATTTTTCCCCTCAAACTCAAGGTAATCATCATAAAACCATGCCTACAAGATGTATACTTTAGTTACTATTAATCTACATAAATTAACTTGATAGACAACTTTCCAGACACTTACAACCTTGCTATTTATCATAAAGATGAATAAAATCTAGGAGGGAGATTAAGAAATCTTATGAATGGCAACCCTTCATTCAACTGAATAAAGGAAAAGAATCTTGGATTCCTATTAGGAAGTCTTCAAAATAGGAACCTATTGAGAAATCCTAGAAGTAAATGTTGAAGCCACAACAGTCCAGCATCCAATCTCAAGTAATGCAAACTCCCCTTGAGCTCCTTCATTGCAAATAATCTATATAATCTCTTAAAATAGGCACACTACAGGAGAATTTCACCCATCTAGTACACTAAAATCAGGACCTAAGCCCAAATATTGATACAAAATCCCTAAAAATTGATAACTCTAAAACTCTTTTAGTAGTTAGTTTAACTAATGTTACTGAATCAAAATCCCTGAATATAAATGAGGAATGTAGTGACACTATCTCTGATAAGGTATAAGAATTTGAATATCTAGAAATGGAATTAGTCACTAGGCTTAAAATAAGGAAGAAAAAGAGTTTAAGAGGAAGAGGTTAAGCTTAACCCTTTAATCAATGCTATATGCCTATGGTGTTTTGGAATGTTAAAGACATAAATAGCTCTAGGAAGGAATTATAAATAAGGAATTACACCAAGCTAACTAGTCTTGCTTTTGTCTTTTAGAAAGTAGAATAAAAATCCCCCTTTTCTTAGGAAAATCTCCTCCAATCTATTCAATAATTTATTCTTTTTAAGAATCTTAGACATTGTAGTTTTGCTAGAATTTTGGTCTATTAGAACCCTAGAATAATCGTTTGTTCAATTCTAGAAGTTTCAACTCGACATATTCATCTAACTCATCATATCATCGCTAATACATTTTTTTTATTGCATGTGCCTATGGATCCAACAACTAGAATAATAGGAAAATCCTCTAGAAAAGCATTTCTAACCTCAGTAATTAATAGGCAAAATAAAATGTGATAAACTTTATCTATTATCTACAAATTCATATATCATTATGTTAACTACAATATATTTAAAAATGGAAATTAAATATAATAGATATACAATACATTATTAATATATAAATAGAATATTATAATATAAAATTATATATAATATAATTTATTTTTATTTTATTAATTTTATTATAATTAAATAAAATTTGTAATTAAATAAAATATAAAATTAATTAATTAAAATTTAATTACGAATTTAATTATGAAACAATTTAATTACTTTTTTTAATTAGGAGAGATGGCTGAGTGAACTAAAGCGTCGGATTGATAATTCATTCTGTTGTTCCAATCTTAGTTTTGATAATAACAAAACATTATTATTACTAATGATTTGAGTTTGCATGGTGAAAGTCAAAGACAGGTTATTTCAAGATGATTCCATATGTAAATCTTGAAGTTTGAAGGACTAAAAAAAGCTAAAGGAAGAACAAAACATATGGAAGCTACAAGACCTTAGTTAGGATGTCTTTCAAGCAATTGTAAGTTTCACTTATTGTCCAATTAATCTAGGGGCTCATTATTGATCATGCATTGCATGTAGTTCATCTTAAGTTGCATGAAACTTCATTTGATTACAAATCCTCTTTATGAAGTTAATTAAATCATGTTGATGTGTTTCATGATCTCACATTATGTCTTGAAACTTTTTTAAGTCTTATTCAATTTTTGGATATTTAAAAATTGCTTTAGCCATTTGTTTGCATTTTTAGAATTGAAATTTGTTTGGTTTAAGCTTTTTTGTTAACATGTCTCAGATCTGTCTACATGAATTATTATCATTCAATCTAATTTTTTGATACCCAAATAAATTTTTTTGCTGAAAAATTATCATACACATTTTTCCTAGGGTATTAAAAGCGTACTAGAATTTTATTTAATTTTTTAAGCACTAAAAAATTTTATTAATCTTTCAAAAGATAGATTATTTAAAGCTATCTCCAAAAGCTCCTTCTTTCATTATTTAGAATTAATTCAAGTTGAACCCTAAAATGTTTATGAAAAAATACAAGAAGCCATAGAACAAGACCTAGCAGCGTCCTAGACCTCCCAACACTCTTAAATCTTGTTTTCTTTCTCTCAAAAACAAAATTGATATATCAACTTTTCCAATCTCTCCAAGCTGTCTCTCTCTACACTATTTCAGTTTTCTCTTATCCCTATGACATTAATCTATTTAATAAATTTTGAAATTTGTATTTTCTATTAGATAAAGTGTGTATGGTTGTGATTCATCAAAGTTTCTAATTTCAGGAGGGATTATATTGATTGATTAGAACATAAACTCCCAAATATATAAAATTTGTTTCTATTTGTTCTGATCTATCTTAGATATTGATTTTCAACACTTACTCTATTTCAAAAATTTTGATTTTGGGATTTTATATTTGATTATACTTTATATAGGTTGTGTGATTTTTTTTCTATTTTGAAAAGATTATATCATAGGTTTTAATTCTATTCACTCCAAAAGTGTCGAGTCTATCTAGATTTTTATATGTTAAATTGCAATGTGTTTCTAGGAATTATAATCAATTTCTAAAATCCTAGAACAATTATTTTCTAATTCCCTATATGTTCTAGATTTTGGGAAATTATTTTCTCAAATTTTGTGAAGTCTATCTGATGTGTTTTAAAAAATCATTTTTCAGATACACCTAAACTATTACTATTTTTATCTTCTTTTGTTAATTGCATATTTTGATTATACAAATCTATTTTAGGTGTGCAAGCTTATGATATTTGGTTTATTTATGATCTTAGGATTATCTAGGTATTTTGATTTTGATTTTGTAAGAACTTATATCTTTTGTTTAAGGTTCATATTTGCAAAATGCTCAAATCTATTTAGAATTCATTCATTTGCTTTCATGCATATATTTGAGCATCCAAATCAAATCTATTTGCTTCCAAATTGTTTTTTTTTTCTATTTGATTAAGTTTCAAAATTGTTATTAAATATTTAAATAATTTTGTAAAGGCTTATTTGACTATTTGGAAGTATTATTGTTCTATTCATTAAATCTGTCCAAATTTGGATTAAGTGAATATTTCAA
>JAOXYD010000009.1:3752775-3766115 GCA_028565735.1 Pinacopodium congolense | reverse complement strand
TCCATTTCAACTATATTAATTAGTTTATCTATATTTTATTTCCTAGAGGAAATTTATATGATAAAGTTTGAAATCTATGCTCCTTCTTTCCTTATAAGAATTAATTCAAGTTAAACCCTAACACGTTTATGAAAAAATACAAGTAGCCATAGAACAAAACCTAGCAGCCTCTTACACCTCTCAACACTCTCAAATCTCGTTTTCTTGCCCTCAGAAACAAAATTGATAGATTAACTTTCCCAATCTCTACAAGTTGTCTCTCTATACACTATTTCTATTTTCTCTTATCCCTATCATATTAAATCTATTTGATAAATTGTGAAATTTTTATTTTCTATTAGATAAGTTTTGTATGGCTGTGATGGATCACAGTTTCAAATTTTTGGAGTGATTATATTTATTGATTAGAATATAAACTCTCAAATATATCAAATTTGTTTCTGTCTATTCTGATCTATCTTAGATATTGACTTTTAACACCTAAATCTCTTTCACAAATTCTGATTTTGTGATTTTATATTTTTGTTATAGTTTATAGAGGTTGTGTGATTTTTGTTTCGATTTTTAAAAGATTATATCTTAGGTTTGAAGTCTATTCACTCTAGAAGTATCGAATCTGTCTAGATTTTTCTTTGTTAAATTGCAACGTGTTTTTGGGAATTTTAATCAATTTCTAAAATCCTAGAAAAATTATTTTCTAATTACCTATGTGTTCTAGAGTTAGCTAAAATTTATTTTCAGATACACCTAAACTTTTACTATTTTTCTGTTGTTGTGTTAATTGCATATTTTGATTATATAAATCAGTTCTTAGTGTGCAAGCTTGTGATTTTTTGTTTTTTTTATGATCATAGGATTATCTAGGTATTTTTATTTGATTTTTGAGCACTTATATCTTCTGTTTAAGGTTCATATTTGCAAATTGCTCAAATTTGTCCAAAATTCGTTCATTCACTTTCATACATATATTTGAGCATCCAAATCAAATCTATTTCCTTCCAAATTGTGGTCTTCTGTTTTTTAAGTCTTACAAGTATTATTAAATATTTAACTAATTTTTTAGAGGCTTATTTGACTATTTGTAAGTATTATTGTTCTATTCATTAAATTTGTCCAGATTTTAATTAAGTGAATATTTCGGGTTGTACTTCATTATCATACAAGTTTTTTTGTTAGCATTAAATCGGGAATATTAAGTTTATTTCAGCTTTCATTTGTGTCATTGATCATTCATTTCATTAATGAAAGCTTTGGAGCCATTAGATTGATTGTGCTTTAAGTGAAATATATTCATAAGTGTCCTTAGTCACTTGAAAAGGGAAATTTGAATTGTTAGATTACTTAAGGTTGTCAAGGCTCCTCTTTGACATATAAAGAGTTGGAAGGTTCCTCTTTACCTTAAAAGATTGGGTAGTAAAGGCTCCTCTTTACCTAGAAAAAGATTGTCTTGTGAAGGGTCCTCTTTGCCTTAAAAGATTGGGTTATAAGGGCTCCTATTTGCCTAGAAAAAGATTGTCTTGAGAAAGCTCATCTTTACCTTAAAAGATTGGGTTGTAAAGGCTCCTCTTTACCTAAAAAAAGATTGCCTTGAAAAGGCTTCTCTTTGCTTTAAAAGATTGGGTGGTAAAGGCTCTTCTTTACCTAGCAAAAGATTGTCTTGTGAAGGATCCTCTTTAACTTGAAAGATTAGGTTGTAAAGACTCCTCTTTACCTAGAAAAAGATTGTCTTGTAAAGGCTCCTCTTTACCTAGAAAAAGATTGTCCTATAAAAGCTACTCTTTGCCTAGAAAAAGATTGTAATTTTTTTTGTTTTAATTAGTTAAGAACAATATCCAACAAGTAGTTGGAGAGGAAACGTATCCTATCTTTGGGGCAGGTGAACTTCTTTAACAAACTGTTTGTCTTGCTTTCTTTTCTCTCTCTTTTTACTTATTACTTGTTGTGCATTATTAGTTTGGCATTCACTCTTTCATACCTCATTAAATAAAATTGGTTAAGTATTAACTTTAAATTTTGTAAGAAAGTTTTTAAACACTTAATTCACCCCTCCCCCCTCTTGAGTGCCTTGAGGGCTTACACATTCTTTAAGTCTTTAGAATGCTGCCATGTATAGTCTTCCATGTGATACTTTATGATCATCAAACAACAACAGTTCGAGTACTCCCATTCATCATTAAACTTCTTGTCATTAATAAAAGTATCAACATTATATTTAATATGGAAATATTCTCTTAATGCCATATCCAATTTCATAATGATTAAGTTCTTCACGAAAGATTCAACCATTATTTGTGATTAGTCCTATTAAACTTCTAAATGGAAAAAAAATTAAGGATTGCTCAAAGCTGAAGAACAAAACTATAAGAGAAACATTAGTACACATGTAATAAAGGATCATGTTAGTACATATGTAATAAAGGATCATGTTATTCACTTTTTTTCCAACTTCCTCAAAATGATCTATAAAAGTTATCATTGAAGGCTAAAGTCCATTGAAAAAAAAAAGAGAGAGAGAGACTTATTCATAGGTAAGAACAATACATTAAATATCACAACCAAATGTATCAATCAACAATTGATAAGATAGTAAAATTTGTGATGATTCAAATATTTAATATATTCCCTTAGCCAATCTAAGCATTCTAATAAACAATGAACTTATCAATCGATATGGATATCAACAAAAAAAATTGATTAATATTAAAAAAAAGTAATATCGACAAAAATACTTATAGAGGGGTAAGTTTATAAGCATACAACTTTCAAGTATATCTAAAACATAATAAAAATATAATAAAATTTTATATTAAATAGAAGATAATTAGTCAAAAACACTAAAAATTATAAAAAAACATATCTAATTTTTTGTGTAATTGGATAAAATATATAATTGAATTATAAATAAATCTTGCTAAGAAGCCTTAAAAATAATAGAAACATAATTTTAATTTTTAATAATTTTAAAAATATTATTATTAATGGCAAAGTTGTAAATTTACAGGTAGGGACAAAATTGTAAACTTACTAACAAGGGTGTGACTGTAAATATAAAGCAGTGACAAATTTATAAATAAGTTGAAATGTCATAATTGTAAATAAATTAAAATGGTTAAACTATAAATAAGTTGAAATGGTGAAACTATAAATAACTTCGGATAACAAAATTATAAATCACTTCTAATGACAAAATTGTAAATAACTTGAGATGAAAAAATTATAAATAATTTATCTTTAGCCTCTAACTACCAAGAAAGCTGTTTCAAACCATTTTATAGAGGTTTTACTCTTTTGTAGAAGATTAAGTGATCTATATAATCGATTTGGACGAAATACCTAAACAATAAATTGTAGAATATAAGGTTTTGAACATAGATGGAACTTCTAAAAATTCAAATATTTCAACAATTTTGTTTCAAATCTTGCCTAAAATACATAATAATGCATGTATGAATAATAGATGAAATAATTATGCCCAAAAACAACACATACTTTGTTAATAAGACTTCAAAAATAGGTGTAAAATAACACAATAATGATAATAATAATAATAAGTAGTAGAAGAAGAAAAAGAATAGTAACAATCACAACGACACTAAAAAACAAAAAAATTAACAACTTTAAAACTTATAAATTTGTCTTTGATACTAATTGATAGAAATTTTAAATAAAGATAATAATATGATTCCATTATTTTGAAGTATGTATAAACAATAAAATTAAAATAATACTTGTTAAAAGTAGTGAAAATTGATCGAAAATCATAATTATTTAATAGATTATTGCAATACAAGAACAAACTACAATAAAAAGTAGAAAAATATAGGATTCATTAAATCTAATACACCAGCCTCGATCGTATCACTCTAATATATCCTAAAATAATTTTAAGAAAGAATAATATATTCACTGTTTTTCAACATTTTGGACTAGATATTGGGCCTAATGGTCCAATAAGCCTTTTTCCCCCTTCTATTCACCCCGATTGCTGCTAGGCAAAACCCTAAAAATTTTCGTCTCCCTTCCGCCCCTTCCTATATAAATGCATTCATCTTCGTTTCTAGTAGCAGTCGCTGCTGGTTCGGATAATTATTAGTTTGAGCTTTTCGGTTCTAAACTCTACACTAAAAATACTTCCCACCTATAGTAAGTTTTCTCTCGTACTTTTAATGTCGTTTTTTACGCCTCTCTGTGTTTCTTTTTTACTCCATAAAGCAAGTCAGCTTCTTGGCTGGATCTGAGGAATGAAACGATGCAGTCAATTCAAATCATAAACTTGCGACATGGAAATCAAGTCCAGTATCACTCGCCTGAATTTGATATTCTTTTCTTTGATATTTTGGGCCCTTCTATTACTGGCATATTTTTCTATTGGATTAGGTAAGTTTGGAAGCAAACGCACTCTGTCCCTTAACTCTACAAGTGTTTCGAGGCAATTTCTTCGTTTGCGATATTAGGAGTTATTCTGTTATCCAGCTTACTCGCCTATATGATCTTTAACATATATGATTCTTATGGGCACATGTTTGGATTACATATAAAATAACATCTGCGATTGCTTCTGCTTCAGTTCTCCAAAAAACGATTCAGTTTCCCCAACACCGCACGAAGTATTGTATAATATTTGGTGTGGAAATTTTGGGTTTCTACTCGTGGGTCCTCCAATTTTGGTTAAAAGGATTATAGTATTAATTTGCCGGTTTCATTGTTCATAAATCAGAGTATTGAAAATATGAAAATGGAAATGGTCCTTTATCATATGGATACTCTTAATAGTACTAAAACTCGGTACTCGAGATAAAGGTCACCATGAAAATTTCGGCATGATTTAAATACAAAAATTTTTAAAATAATATAATGTAAAAAATTTTAAAAATAGTATAAAAATTATAAATTATAAAAAATTACAATTATTAAGAATGTTAAAATGCTTTTAATTTTGGTAAGAGATGCTTTTATTTCCTCTACGGAGATGCGGTTTATTGTTTCTCTTTTCGATGGACTTGAGTTGGTGAGTATTTGATCATGCCCAAGAAAAAGTCCTTAAAGCCTGGAACAAGATTAAACATTTAGGTTAGACGAGCTGGATGCATGAATTTCAACCATGATTAAATTGTGATTGATGGGAATCAGGAATATCTAGAGGATGTGAATGGTTGTTATTGATAATTGTAGAGGAAACTATATATACAGGATGGACTAATAACCAATGATATTTATACAAGATAGTAGAAGATTTGGAGAATCATATCAAATATAATTCAACATTATCTAATACTCCCCTCACAAGTTGAAGGACGGAAGGAACACAACCAAAACTTGGAGAAAAATTGTAAAAACAATGGCTTGGAAATCGATTTGGTAAGGATGTTGGTTAGTTGATCAGAAGAAGAAATGATGCCAACACTTAGTTCCTTGCGGGCAATTAGATCACGCATAAAATAGTAGTCAGTTTCAACATGGCGAGTGCGAGCATTAAACACTAGATTAGATGATAGAAAAATAGCACCACTAGATTAGATGATAGAAAAATAGCACCAACGTTGTCACAGTACATATGCAGTGGTTGCTTTAAATTAACTCCTAACTCAAACAACAAATTTTGTAACCATTTAACCTCCACACAAGTATTTGCCACAGCCTTAAATTTAATTTTTGTTAAAGATCAGGCAATAGTGTGTTGTTTGCCGGGCAATTAGATTGATGCTAAAAAAAATTAAAAAGCCTTCAGTGAAACGACGGTCATTTGGACAACTGGCCCAGTCAGCATCACTAAAGGCAACAAGATTGTGAAGATTGCTACGGTTGATCAAAGAATAAACTAAAATTGTACAATGCAAATAGCGAAGCAGACGTTTAAGAGCCTGCAATTGTATGGTTGTAGGTTGATGCAAAAAACTGGCAAAGCTTATTCACTGAAAAGGAGATATCAGGCCGAGTCAACGTAACATACTGAAGATTACCATAAACCTGACAATAACGAGTGGCATCATCCTGAGATAGAGCGGTGCCCTGAGGTTTGGAAAGAGAGAGACCCACAACCATAGATGTGGGGCACGGCTTGCAAGAGGCCATATCCATCTTAGCCAAAATGGTGGAAATATAACTCTGTTGAGACAACAGAAGACCCTGAGAGTGTGGCAAAACCTCAACACCAAGGAAGTGATGAAGATTGCCAAGATCGCGTATAGAGGATTAATGAGACAAGTGCTGAATGATAGAGTTGACAAAACCTAAACTACTACCAGTAATCACCAAATCATCCACATAAACAAACAAGAGACAAAAATTGTTGTCATGGTTATAGATAAATAACGACGAATCAGCATGTGAATTAGAGAAACCCAATGTCGATAAAAAGGAGCTTAACCATTGATACCATGCTCGAGGAGCTTGCTTAAGGCCATAGAGAGACTTGTGAAGTTTACAGACATGATAAGGATATTGGGAATCAACAAAGCCTTGAGGTTGAACCATATAGATAGTTTCAGAAAGAGTGCCATTGAGGAAGGCATGGCTGACATCAAGCTGACGGAGTACCCACCCCCTGGAAACTGCAACACTAAGAACATAACGAATAGTCATAAGTTTAATAACTGGACTAACTGTATCTGTAAAGTCTAAATCAAACTCCTGTGTATAACCCCGAGCAACTAGACAAGCCTTGAGCCTTTCAATGGAGCCATCAGCATGTCACTTAATCTTGTACACCCACCGATTGCCAACCATATTAAGGTACTAAGTCCCAAGTATGGTTACTTTGCAAGGCATGGAATTCAACTTCCATACCCCTCCTCCAATCAGGACTTTTGTTGGCTTGGGTAAAGGAAGACAGTTCAAGCAAAGAAGGAACGGTGGGGGAATTATGAGTAAGGTAGACATGTTTGTGAATGGTGGACGGTCTAAGGGTCATGGGATGGGTATGGATTGGTGGGGAAGGGAAAGTGTTTGTGAATGGAACAGAGGAAGGGGGTTGTGGGTGAGATGAGGCCAAAGTATTGGGAGCGTGAAGATCAACCACTAGATTTAGGCCATTAGGATTACAAACATGGATGGGTGGGTTGGTAAAGAAGGAAGTAGGATCAAGCGGATTCAGTGGAAGTAGGGAGTTTAAAATTGGAGAGGTAGTATGGTTGGGAGCAGATTCAGATGAAGGCTTAGGAGAAGTGTGGTCGGTTGGGATATGAGGTGGATGGGATTCGGAAGAAATTTGGTGAGGTTAGAGATCATGATCAGATGGCTGGATTATATGAGGATTACTAGGGAATCCAGAGGAATTTAAAACAGAGGTAGAGTTTGAAAAGGAGTCGGCCAAGATACAGGTAGGAGAGGAATTTGGTCGTGGGTAAACAACATAAGAAGGGTGGTGTCGAATGATTTGGTTGGTTAATTGAGAGTTAACGAATTTACCTGAGTTGCTGTTGTTGGGCGGAACAAGCAAGGAGGCATCGTGGGACACTTGCAGCCATGGCGTGAAGGGGGCATGCTCAGCTAAATTTAAAGAACCAGATGGAGACAGAACTTAATTGAAAAGGAAGATTGTTTCATCAAATTGAACATGTCTAGCAACATAAATTTTACCTGTGTCTTTGTCCAAACATTTATAGCCAAGATGATGTGGAGAATAGCCTGAGAAAACACATTGTTTGGAACGAAAAGAGAACTTATGCTTTTGATATGGACGAAGAAGTGGATAGACAGCACAACCAAAAACACAAAGGGAAAGATAGTCTGGAGTTTGATTAAATAGAACTTTGTATGGAATATGATTACTAAGGGATTTGGTAGGTAGTCTATTGATTAGAAAGATAGCCGTTTCGAAGGAAAATTGCCAATATTTAAAAGACGCACCACAATGACCAAGTAAAGCAAGTTCAATATCCACAATATTCCAAATTTTTTGCTCAGTAGTACCATTTTGTTCATGAGAATGTGGACACATTATACGATGATGAATACCATGAGTTTATAAAAATTTATATAAAGAGTAGTATTCGCCGCCCCAATCAAATTGAAATTGCTTAATGTCGCATTGAAATTGTTTTTCAACCATAGTTTTGAATTGACTGAAGATATGAAACACATCACTTTTGATGCGAATAGGGAATAACAGGTGAACAACAAAAAATCATCAATAAAAATTACAAAATACTTATGACTAGACGAAGAGGTAATAGGAGCTGGTCCTAACATCAGAATGAATTAATTCTAAGGGACAAGTACTACGACGATGAGTAAGAGGTAAAGGAAGTATATGCTATTTTCCTAAACAACACGCTAAACACTTAGAGCTAAACACCTTGGAAGTAGAACATGACAACTAAAATTGATGAACAAGACTACGAAATTTCTGAAAATTGGGATGTCCAAGGCGAGCGTGCCAACCCTTCAGTGTGACAAAAAAGGCAAGAGCACCAAACTTCTTTTGTTGATGAAGCGCACCACAGACCTTGTATAGCCCTAATTCACTTGTCTCGCCCAATAGAACTCTTTTGATAATGCGATCTTTGACAAGGCAAAAATCAGAGTGAAACTCAAAAAAGCAATTATTATCACGACAGAACTGTTGAACATAGATGTTTCGAAATATGTGGAACATGTAAAATATTTTTTAAGAGTAATGGTTTAGATAAGGAAGGAAGAGAGGAGGAGCCAACATTCATAAGTGCCAATTTAGCACCGTTACCTATAGAAACCATATCTTTACCTCGATATTCATCAGTGATATGCAGAGAGGGCAAATCTGGAGTCACATGAGGGATATGAATTTTTTTTTCATGTTTTGTTGTTTTTCTATTGTGACAGCTCCTATAGCCTCCTACTTGCATTTGTAGATAAAAAGAGCACGCATAAGTTGCAAATTTGTATATGTGTAATGGATATATTTTATTAGCACATTTTGACTCTTTCTTTAGGGCTGTTCAAAACAGCACAATGTTCATCATTAACCTTAGGACTGTAGACCCACGTTAAAGATTGACTTTTACTTGATTTTTTACAAAACTTCCATCTTTTTACCTCAATCACCATCTTTACGCTCTATCCTATAAAGTAAATATAATAACACATAAATTGAACATTTAATCACTAAAGCATGGTTAAATTGACATCAAATATCAACCAAAATTACTATAAATTTAACCCCTAACAACTCCCCCATGCTTAAGTGTTGGTTTGTCCACAAACAAACCAATCCATCATAATTTTTCAATATATGATATAATTATAGGAAATAGTTCATAATTTTCAAACATAATCATTGAAAGATTTCCTTAATCATTCAATTATAAAACAAATTATTAAGATGTTATACTATTTAATTAAGTATTTCAATTAACATATGAATCCATATAACTTATAATTCTTCATACTGCAACTTGATTTACATAAGTTATTTCTTTACAAAAAAAAAATAGTCACAAAGTAAAATGTAGCATCATCTAAACAAATTCACCTCTTTTATTTATTAATAACATAAAAACTAATAACATAAACAGCACACAAGTTAGTTTTAGAAGCATGGTTGAGAAGTCATTTAGTCTTATAACATTAAGGTGAATATTTTGTCATGAACAACCCCCTGTTACTCAACATATTCACATCACATTAACTCGCTACTAGCACCACTTAATAACTTCAACCAACTGGTTAAAAGTTAGCAAAGTGAATTTATTTACTCACTTATTTAAAAACATATAAATCTTTTTTTTCTTTTGTTTTTCAATGTTTTCTTTGATTTTTGATTTCACTTAAAACAAGATGATGAAGATATTTAAAAGATGTCACAAGTAACTGAAGAATATACATTTTATATAAAGAAAATTCTCATGATCATTAGGTATTCATATTCCAAAATAATGAAGAAATCAAATTCAATTGTTAATGAACATAATTAATCAATGATATAACATCTTAAAATCATAAAAATAATTGAAATTAAAAGGAAAATTTGTTAATGAAAAGAAAAAATTTTGAAAAATTTTCCATAAATTATAGCCTATAAAGAAAAATATGATAAAATGATATGCAATTTATAATAAATACTCAAGTATGATATATCCCTCCCCAACATTTAATTTGAATATTGTCCCCAATATTCATAAAGTCAACAAAGTAAGCTCAAAATGTGAAAGAAAGGAACATAATACACTTAGATAAAGATATGATCATGAAATTACTCTGTCAATGTAAATTGCAGCCATCTGAAAATTAAGGATAAAAGCCCAAAGCACCAGAAACAAAAGAAAAAACACAAGAAACAAAAATAAACACACAAAAACACCCTAAAAGAAAACACACCAAAAGTATGCAAAAATCATACTATTTTATTAAAAGCACATGAAATCTTACTTCTGTCGTTGGGGTGGCCACCAATAAGTGCTTCTTTAAAGTCTTTTAGCTGGACATTAGCGCTAGAGAATTTTTAATCTCAGCTTAGGTCTAACACCTAACTTATCATCCTCATCCTTAGTATAATGACAAACCAATTGTGGAAGGTTGCCTATACCATTTAACAGGGTCTTGAATTCATAATTCTTACCCTTGATAAAAAATTTTGTAAAAAAGTCCAGGTATCTGACTCTCACTCGTGAATCAAAAGTTGAAATACCTATGAAATCTACACTCTCATAT
Organism: Pinacopodium congolense; assembly: GCA_028565735.1. Taxonomy (NCBI): domain Eukaryota; kingdom Viridiplantae; phylum Streptophyta; class Magnoliopsida; order Malpighiales; family Erythroxylaceae; genus Pinacopodium; species Pinacopodium congolense. The sequence goes on along the minus strand of JAOXYD010000009.1, from coordinate 3,755,486 downwards.
GCTACATTGGACTCTTCATCTATCTTATTTTCAATGACTCGGAATTGATGCTCACATTCAACAGTTTCAAATTTTGATTCACCTAAAGCTGAGGAAGACTCACCACTCACACTTACTTGCTCAATTGGCTCTACATGATCAATGCTCCTAATTAATTCTAAAATTTCCTCCATGGTTCTATAATCATGCTCAGGCTGAGAAGGATTTTCTAAATGGGAAATGGATGGAGCCTTATTAAGCCATAAATAATCATGGTGATCTATCCATATAGAGGTGTAATCATCTAAGCTTTCAAAAAAACTATTGATCAAAAAAAGGCAATGGATAGTCAAAACAAGATTAATTTAGCCATGAGTAATTAAGATAATCATCAAAATTAGAGGTATATGTTTAAAAATTGTCAAATTGATATGTCTAGTCATTGCCCCAATTAATCCTAACTTTGGGCTCATACCATTGGCTATCAAGCCAATGATAATTTTGCCTCCACATCTTCTTAATAACTCAATTATGTTACCAAAAGATGCCCCAACTCACAAACAAAGATGACAAAAAAATAACAAAGAAAGAAACTAATAAACAAAACATAAAACAGACACAAAACACAATAAAAAAACAACACAAATAACAAAACCAACTCTAGAATAATTGACACTGATATATCCCTAATATTACAATTCACTTCCCCGACAATGGCGCCAAAAACTTGATTGCATTTGGCTACATACAAAATTAGCTCAAATTAATCTATCTTTCAACGCATAATTTAACAATTAATTTAAGACCAACTTTTCAGCAAATGTACTGATCGCATCAAATAATAAAGTAGAGTATTTTTAAGACTCCGAGTATCGATCCCACTAGGAAGTTTATATGATGTAAGTACTAGGTCAATCGGATTATAATTATCTAGATAATACTGAAGTAATTGATTAAAAAGATGAAAAATACTAAACTATCCTATTATGCTTCAAACCTTGAAATTTTGAATTATAAAATGATTTCTAAATTACTGTAAATTATCAAATTATGGAATTCATCTAAGGATTAGGTGATTAATGAATTAATTGAGCTTTAAAAAATTTTAAAGGCTAGATTAGTGTTTCTTCATGAATTCAAGATAAAGCTATGGTTAAGACTTATGCCTTTTTTCTATTAAACTTAGTTTAAAGTTTAGTTATACTTTAAAGCTAGTCAATGGGCTTTAATTTCAAGAAGTTGATTTCTGGATTTGCATTCTCAAATCTCTATCTCTCATAAATAATCAAAATTTGTTCGTTCATTGATTGATTTGTCTTGTTTATTGATTTTTCCAACAATCTAATTTAATTTCTCAAATCTTAGATTATCTTTTTCTCTAATCTTAAGTGATTAGCTCAAAATCAGAACTTTAAGAACTTCAATAATCAAAATTAGACTTTAATACATAATTCAAGGTCTCTTAAAACATTAAAACATAAATCCTAAGTTGGAAAATGGATTTAACCACACATAATCATCAAAGCATACAAAACATGAATCTTATGCCACATACATTGATAGATCCGAAAATACAAGCTGAATTAATAAGTTTAGAAGTTAGAAAATAGGTTTAGGAAGCTTCTAGAAAAGTATTAAACTCCTTAACTTGATTTGGACAATAACACAGCTTCAAAATCCACAATAACTTGCAGAAAAATTAAAGAACATTAAAGAATGTAAGCATAAAAACATAAACTTTGATTAATCCAAAAAAAAGAGAAACTACAATAATAATATGAGTTTAGATACCCATTATGATGGTTTAGAAAAAAAGATATATGTCTTAGCAATGTTCTCCAATAAGTAGCAACTTAAAACACACAATCTAACTCAAATTGCAAGTGTTTAAAGCTAAGACACTTGAAGAAAACTAAGAGAAAAGGAAAAAAAATTATCTCTAAATTCCATATCTACATTCTTGTGTTTGATTGCATATTTTGTTGTTATTTTCTATTTTGACAACTTCTACAGCCTCCCACTTACACTTACAATCAAAAAGAACATGCCTAAGCCACAATTTTAGAGATTTGTAGTGGATATGTTTGACTGGTCACATTTTGACTCTTTCACCTTGGCGCTTTTCATCCTTCAATGGCACTCTAAGAACCTACCGTTGTAAGTTGACTTTTAGTTAACTTTTTACAAAACTTCCATCTTTTTACTCTAATCTCCATCTTTAAGCTCCATCCTGCAAAGTAAACATAATAATACATAAATTAAACATTTAAGCACTAAAATAGGGTTAAATTGACATCAAATAATAACCAAAAATACTATAAATTTAACCCCTAACACAAGACATCTCTTATAAGGTCAGGCTTTATTCACATAAAAAGTCTCTTGAAGTAAGAGATTGATGGTCAGATTGATGAGTACTTTCCATAAAAACTTCAAGGATTTGTTTTTATTAGCCCTATGGCACCTAAAAGGAGGGTGAATTGGGTGTTTAAAAGTTCTTTTGCAGAATTAAAATACTGTAAACACCTTAGTTCAATTTTAAATATGCAATCTCTAAACCAAAATTCAACCTAAAAGGAATGCCAAACTTTAAGTTAATAAAAAACAAATTACAGCAAAGATAAAACAAACACAATGTAAAAATATAAAAGAGATAAGGGAGGAGATGAACACCAAGATTTATAGAGGTTCGCCTACCCCAAAGATAGATTGTCCTCTCTCCAACTACTTAT
>JAOXYD010000009.1:3710824-3726571 GCA_028565735.1 Pinacopodium congolense | reverse complement strand
AATTGAGATCGTGCTAGAAGTATTTTCTATTTGTGTGAATCAAAGAATATGTCATATTGAACAAAAATGGAATAAAGTTATATGTGTTGTAATATGCTCCTCATACGAGAATTTTGAAATGAATTTACTTTGTTTGAATACTGTTAAATCGTAGTCGTAGGTATATAGACATGCCTATAAAGGTCTGTAGCTGTTCCTATGGCACTTCAGTGTCTCCTATTACTAACATTTCGATATCTCCTGTTATTGACACTTTGATGTCTTCTGTTATTGAGACATATATCTCTCTTATTCTGTGATACCGATCACAATATCTCTTGAATTAGTCCAATTACCCACTTCTATATAAAGGATTAACAGACTAACATGTTTTGTATTCTTTTCTATACTCAATGTTTATAAATAAACTTTGTTTTGAAACACCTAAGCTCTGTTTTGAAATAAGCAAATTCTGTTTTGATCCAAACTGTATCGTATTCAGTTATGATATTGGTGAGCTTTACTCTGAAGCAAATGTATAATATGCTTTGATATGTTATATTTTATTCTGAGTTTCATGATCTTTTGGTTGATATGTGGATTGTTTTTTAATATTTGAATGTTTGGATGACTGTTTGTAATAGTTGTCAGCTTATACCTTATTTAGTTTATTCCCCAATAAACCTTATGCTTAGTACGGTGATTTTACCCCAAATAGGAGGCTTTGAAGTCTGGGACAATAACAACCATAATAGCCAACAAAAAATGTGTTTTGTTTGAGAATATCTATTTGAGTTGTATGTCATAATATGAGACATGATGTTTTTTTTTACTAGTTTGTAAATATTGTAATACACAGATATGTATTATTTTGTTTAAAAGTTTGGAATGTAATAACTTTAATTCAGATAAATTCAATGTGTTAGTTAAATTTTATCTAGTGGTTGTTTGATTTCTGGCAATGTTGTGTATTCTTTTGATATGTTTGAGTCCTATCTTAGGTAATACCCGCTTATCCTTTCAAAGGGTATGTGGATATTACAGATCGTCAATCATATGTCGTGAAAAATCACTATCTAAATACCATTTATTTCTCCTTTTAACGTCCTACAAAATAAGAAAATAAATTTAGGTACCTATTTCATTTTGGGTCCTTAAATGTTACCAATAAATCTAACTTATCCTTGCAGTATAAGCTTAATAAAAGTTATAGAACAATGTTGCACAAAAATAGTTCAAGGCAAAGACTCACAGGGTCTTACGCTGCGGTTATGAAAATTTAAAAACATAACTTAATATTAAGTTGATTAAAAAAAAAGGACTTATAAACTTATCAGTTGACCGGAACTGATTATCAGTCGACCGATATATGTTAGATCGATTGATTTTCATGGTCAGTCGACCGAATTTAAAACCAAAACAACTTTCATATGAAAATTTTTTATCGTAATCATAAATCCAGCAAGTAAGGGAATTATTTGACTTTTGGAATCCAAATTTTTCTTATTTTTTGAACATTGTATTCCTTGTATTTATTAGATAGAATATTCAAACAATCATAACAAAAAGGTGAAAAATGACCATAGCTTTACAATAAAAGTAAAATAAAGGAGTGTAAGATCTATACATGTTTCTTGGTCTAAAGCCACCAAAAACTTTTTGAAAATACTGTCCAGATTGAACAATAGATTTGCTATTATTCATTTGCCTTTGAAAAAATTTCTTAGGCCTTGGAGTATACTTGAAGGCATGATGTTTAGATTGTAATTTATTAGATGCATTATGAACAATTTTAGATGAACTTTCTTCTTCTAGGTTCTACCCTTTAATGAAAATAGTTTTACTATTGGATGATTCATTGTTATATCATAATCCAAGTTTATCGTTTTCGAATTTCTGAACACTCAATATTTTCTCTAGTTTTTCTTTTCCTTTATTGAATTTTTCAATAGATTCCTTAAGGGATTCAATTTCTTTCTTTAAAGATCTATTTTCGTTAACTAGTTCATTATTGTCTTTGTTAATCAAAACTATATCTTTTCTAAGATTTTCATTTTTCGATTTGCATGTATCTAACTCTTCTAAGGTTCTCTTGTATTTATCATGTAATTTCTTGTTCTTCTTAGTTAACTCTTCTATGTGTTCTAACACTTCATCACAAGAATAATCACATTCATATTCATTTTCACTAGGAGAGGGATATACTTTGTTGTGAGTCATAAAGCAAATGTTGGGTACTTCCTCTTCTTCGGAATCGCTTGACTTGAATCAAGTGACTTTCAATGCTTTCTTTTTCTTTGAGTCTTTCTTTTCTTTCTTCCATGGCTTCTTTTCTTTCTTTTTATCCTTTTCTTTTTCTTCCTGTAGGTGGGGACATTGTGATCTCAAATGTCTTTTTTCTCCACATTCAAAGTACGTTGTGCTAGATAATTTATTTTTAGAGAAAGACGTATCTTTTCGAAGTGTTGAGGCATTTTGCATGAACTTCTTTAGTCTTCTCGTGATAAGTATAAGTTCCTTGTTCTCGCTTCTAAGTGGTGATTCTTCACTTTCACTTTCCTCCCTTTTGGATGTTTTAAACACTACATTCTTCTTTTTCGGTATATTATGTTCTTCTAGAATGTTTTTCATCCTCATTTTAAAGGTCAATAATGAACCAATAAGTTCGTCGAGAGGAAGTATATTGAGATCTTTAGCTTCTTGAATCGCCGTAACCTTTGCTTCCCATGATTTTGGTAGGGACATAAGGATTTTCCTAACAAATTCAACATTAGAATAGGTTTTACCTAGATCTTTTAGAACACTTATGATATTATTAAAGTGTGCATACATAGAAGAAATGTTCTCATAATACATCATTTGAAAAAGTTTAAAATCATGAGTAAGCATGCTTATTTTAGTTTCTTTGACTTGGTTTGTGCCTTCATAAGTGATTTCCAGGGTATACTAAATTTCATATGCAGTTTCACACATAGAAATTCTATTATACTCTTCTATATTCAAAATACAATATAAAATACACATGGCCTTACAATTTAAAGATATTGATCTCTTTTCCTCAATATTCCATTAATTTTCTTTTTTTAGTACTAATTCATTACCTATAAGTTTGGTAAGCATGAAAAAATCTTATGATACCATCATCCATAAATCGACATCTTCATCCATTAGATAACATTTCATCATATCCTTCTAATACATGTAATTGGTTCCATCAAAGAAAGGGGTTCTATGAGAATTATGACTTTCTTAGCTAGATGAAGAACCTATAGAATTCATGAAGTGTGCCATAGATCTTTTCTCACTAATTCATTGGAATTAAAACTGTATATGAGACCTAAGCTCTGATACCACTTGTTGGTCTTATATGGCACCTAAGAAGGAGGGTGAATTAGGTTGTAAAAATTTATACAAATTACACAACACTTCAACAAAAAATTATGGAAGCTAAATAAAGATATTGAAATGCATAGAAAAGATAAAATAAATTTATACTATTGAATAAAAATAAGTAAGTAATACAAATGGAGAATTATAATTTCAACCACTTATAAACTCTTTTTGATGCTTAAGGATAACCCATCTTTTTTTTTTTCTAAAGCACAAGAATACCCTTGTCAAGTTTCTTTTTGAAGGCTCAATAATAACCTCTCTAGTACAATATTTTGGTATATAAAAAGGAGGCAATCAATGCTTATACCACAAAGCTTATTAGCTTTTGCTCACACAAAAAGAGATAATACAAACACACAATATATTTCTCAATACACAGAAGACTTTGAATACTTCACTGTAACTTACTTTAGAGACTTAATAAAACCCGTACTTTTTTTTATTCAACCAATTTATAGTGCTGATTAATATCAATTAGCCATTATTGAATCTCCAACATTCATCTTCGTCATTAAGGTTTATTGCCATTTCATAATATGACCATTTTTTATCTTTCGCTTTGTAATCTTTTAATTTAGTTAACCGATATATAACATTTGGTTGATTGGCCTCCTATATTTGTACATTCAGTTGATCAGTATTTGGGTGCGGTCGATCGACCTTCACTTTTGCTATATTCGGTCGACCGATATTCTGTTTTAATGCATTCGATCGACCGATTCAATTTCAATATCAGCAGCTAAAACATGAATCAATTTCTTTACTTCACGTAGGGCTCTTCAATACTTTAAGTTCCAACCTTTTTATCCAATGCACTTTAAATTTCTTCTTTTCAATAAGCATATCCTTACAACATACTTAAGTACAAATATTAGTAGTAAAAGTTTTTTGTCATCATCAAAATAAGGTAGAACTTCTTTTGGTTCAATAAGTGGAGTCATGGCAAAAGGTTTATCACTAGAGTATCTTCTATTTGTCTTTATATGTATTCTCCCCAATTCTCCTTCACCACCTCAATTAGTCTTTTTATAAAATAAAAGAAAGAACAAACAATGCTATTGATTTGTTAAAAAAACAAAAAAAATTTGTTCTTAGCCACTTTTCAACCATTTAATGGGTTTATAGTAGAAGATTTATCTTCAAAGTATCTTCTCTTTATCTTTATATATATTCTCCACAACTTGCATTCACCACCTTAATCAGTCTCTCTATAAAAAGAAAGAAAGAAACAAGTAGTGTTATTAGTTTGCTGAAATAACTAAATTTGTTATGTTACTTGTCAGTCGTTCAGTATAGTCATGATAGAAGATTTAACTTCAGAGTATCTTCCATATGTCTTTATATGCATTTTCCTTAGCTCTCCTTCACCGCCTCAACCAATCTCTTTGTGCAAGAAAAGAAAGAAATAGATAATGTCATCGATTTAATGAAAATAAAATAACACCTAGTTAATATGCCTATGAGATCAAGAAAATGGCAATGTTAAACACTATCGGCTCTCCCTTCACCTCTTCAAACACTACAAGTAAACATTTGCTCCCATCATTTTTAAGATTTCAAATGGATGATAATCCACTTGGTAGATTGTTATTCCCATTACTGTATGATAAATTGACATTTAATTGATAATGCATTATAAGAAAACAACAATGCAGTCCTCTTATTTTACTTTAGTTCCTATTTCAATTCTCTTAATTTAACTTTTATTATTTAAATTCTTTTATTTACTGTGTAAGATAATCTTTGTCATCAACATTTTTAAGATTTCAAATGAAATTATCTGATACTAGATGAGGAATTAATATTGGCATTTATGATTATGTGGCAAACAATACTAAATAAGAAATTATTACTTGAAGTTATGTTTTCAGTTAATACAATCATTAGACATAAGTTTAGTGTGCCACGAATCTTCGCCTGAAAAAAACATAAAGGAACTAAAAGTTTTATAGGAAAAGGGAGTTATGGTGTAATTTGGGTCAACTTGAGTGATATCGATTCGGAATACTATTATGGGCTCTCATATTGGATTGTCAGCCCTTAAATTGAAAGTAAGAATCGTCAAAATCAACTATTGATTGGCCTTAAGAGAATTGGTGTCTGGTTAAGGTGGTTAAAAGGGAAAGGATTGACTTTGTTCTTTAGTAGACTATATAATTAATAAGAATGCATGTCTATGGTTATGTGAGCAAAGTGATTTTGGAGCTTGGAGGTTTATAACTGTAGATTTGTGAACTCAAAAACAAAAAATGGAATTGATATTTTTTAAATATGTGTAAAATATATAAAATTAATATATAATAATATAGTTTAAGTGTAATTTTTTTGAAATAATATTTAGATTATTCTAACTTATTATCATACACAAATCTTGTGGATATTCACCTTTAGCTATGCATACTCTTATGAGGGTTAGCTTTACTTAACTAATGGTTATAAGTATTGGTAAGTTTTTCACTTAGCTTAAAATAAAGGCAAAAGGCCTATTTAAACCTTAATATTTACTCATAAATTTGAGTCAAACTCTAATATTTTGGAATGTTTATATTAAACCTCAACGTTTTAAAACATTAAAAAACAACTATAACACTTGACAAATGTTAAAAATAAACCTTGATACAGTAACACCGTTATCTTTAACTATTTTTTAAAATAAAATTTAACTATAGCCCCACCTGCCAACTAGGCACGATGGAACCCACGTAAAGGCCCTTTCCAAGACAAAAAATGGTGAGTTTTGGTTAAGGTTCACCTTCTTTCCTTCTCTCCATCGCAGCCTATCCTTCCTTTTATAGCTCATCCACCATCAGATTGTTAATTGGAACCCAAAGAAATGTCCACCATTTTTTAAATTATGGTCAATGTAACCTTTTTTGATAGTCCTAACAAGACCCACTCCATGGCAAACTACACTATACCAGGCGTTTAATAGGGCCAGAAGAAGAAGGCTACTAAGAGTGGTGCAGTTGAGCCTGTGAGACTTGATCTAGAAGCTGTTTTCCATTTGGTTTTGGTTAATGGGCGGCTGTCGCTACTCCAGTAAGGTACAAGATTAACTAAGAGGCACAAAATTATGGTTGATACTTTTTGGAAAAAAAAAAAAAGATTATGGTTGGTAAGGATGTGCTAGTCAACGATCAAGGTACTTTAATTAATGCCAAGAAAGGTGTTAAGCTCAAGTCTAATACAGCGAAGACTATCAACTACTTTGGGACAATAGGAGTTTTAGTGATTACTTTCTTCATTTTGGTTTTGGTTAATTCATGCTAAGATCAGATTGATTTGTTTTTACAATTTGTAGTAACCTTTTCCATTTGTGGAAACTTTTAGCTTATGAAAATTGTTCCTTGTACGAGTTAGAGTTAACGAGTTTCTAAGAGGAAACTCACTGGATGTTTCTTTTGTTTAATTATGCAAACACTTTTTGTTGCTTATTGGTTAGAGGAGTACATTCGTGATGTTGTCAAGGTAAGGTATGGAGAGAAGGGAAGAAGGTGAACCCTGATCAAAACTCACTGTTTTCGATATAGGGAAGGGAGGCTTTAAAAAAATAGTTAAAGATAGAGATATTACTGTATCAGGATCTATTTTTAACATTTGTCAAATGTTCGAAGTTGTTTTTGAATATTTTGAAAACGTTAAAATTTAACTTAAATATTTTAAAATATTAGGATCTACTCCAAATTTATGAGTAAATGTTAAGGTTTAAATATGACTTTTTCTTAGTCATTTGAGATAGGAAAAAAGGTAAAAATTACCACTTTTTAAAACCTTTTTTCCTCCGCCATAATTCAAGATAAAAAACAATAAAGAATAAGATTAGTATCTCCCTAGGCGCATTTACTACATTTTCTTGCAAGATTGATTGCATTTTCTTTTAAGGAAGGTAACTTGATGAATTTGACTTTCTTTGATAAAGATGAGCCACTCAAATTATATTCCTACAAGGTTTGAAATTTGATTTCAAGATTTCGAATTGGATGTTTGAAAATTTTATAAAAGTTAAGATTTTTATGCATTTGATAAATATTTTAGTATTTTAAAATATTGTATAAATACTATAATTTTTAAAATATCATTAAACATTAAGTGACTGTTCTTTTTTATTTTAAATACATAAACCAATAATAGAAATGTATTTGATTTACTTTTATTTGTAGACACAACTTATACTAGTTTTTATATTTAATAAATAAAATTACCAAAGAATTTAGATTTATTTTCTATTTGATTGTTGTTACTAAATCGATTTTTTAATGATGAATCTTAATTAAACATGTTTTTATTTTCAGTTTTATTATAAATCTCAATTAAATAAGTTTTTATTTTTAACAAAAAATAAATTTAAAATTTAAAATTTAAAATTACTAAAAGACTAGAAGTGATATCATCAGTCTTAAGGCTTTTTTAAAATTTTCCCATAAAAGTTAAGAGGTAAAACTTATAAATATGATAACTAAAGAGTTTTTCAATTTTTGAATTTTAGGTTTTTGTATCTGCAAAAATCTTTATATACTAAATGACCGATGTAATCTCTAATTTGCATATACATAGTAGGAAATAGTCAATAGAGGATACTACTTAGCCTATAGCTAAAGAGGTTTTCAATTGTTAGAAGAAATTCACTTACAGTTCCAATAGTTATATTGTGCTATATATGCCTCATATATATATATATATATATATTATCAAGTGGGTAGATGTTGAAGCGGAGCGGAGCGGAACGAAGCATAAGCATAACGGAAAAGATATGCATATGCATATTAGGAAACGTATAATAGAGAATACTATTTAGCACTTTTATTGCATGAATCTGTAAAAGGTTAAGAAATTACAATAATTAATATACGTATCAATTACATCAAATTCACAACTTGATTCTCAATTATTCATTGACCAAATGATATATATATATATATATATAATATTGATACACATAAAAAAAAATACTTAAGTCTATCGTATATATTAAAATATTTATTTAATATACTATGATGATTATAATTAACTAATAGTTTTTTGATTTTTTAGAATAGAATATTTAAGATATTATAAAGTTTAAATTCTGACCGATGTGAAGATAAAGGTTATGCTCATCTCCATTTCCATGTGAAAACAACACTGTCCTTTAACTTTTCATGGCAGAAATACATTCCAGCTAGTACTGGGATTTCTTTCCTAGATACAGCCTATACAAAGAACCATAGTTTACTCAATGTGCATTTAAAGTAGTTACGCCCACTTGCACCCTTATAAAGACATCACTTATTAGTCTAGTTTTTAGATGGCCGACCTTTACATTTTTAAGGTAAGAATATATGTGGGGTATATAATTAGGAGCAATTGAAACCCGTTTCAATCTGGTGATAGTAATATTTTTTAATCATGGAATAAATAAATTTTAAGGCAAGAGACGATGACAAGGTCTGGATAATTTTCTTCCATAATTGGACAAACAGAAGGTAATATTTTAAAGTCAAACGAAAAACTCCACTCCAATCGAAAGATAATTTTAAAAAATATCAAATTGGACTTTTTTTAATTGCAACTGGTCCTAACAATAGCAACATTTCCGGCCCTTGGTTTTTCTTTTTCAAGCTTTTTCTTTGGGACCAAGAGTAGAAGTGAATTGAGTTCAGAAGAAGTAGGACTGAGTTCCCATTTCCCACTTCATTTTCCATGCTTTCCCAGAATCCTGGAAACACGCGACAATCTTTGGAGTTCAGAAACAACAAAAGAATCTGTTGTTCACCTTCAAATTCCTCACCTACATGCATGAGCTTTGAACCCTTTTCTCCACCTTCAGGAACAGCTCCATCAAGCAGAAAATCCATGGAAGAAGTTTGGAAGGACATAAACTTGGCTTCACTTCAGGATCACACCCGCTATTCAGCAAGAATACACATCGACCCTGCTTCTTCTCCTGGTACGGTTCTTCAGGATTTCTTGGCTAGACCTTTCAACAAAAAAGACCGATCATCTTTGGTTTCATCTGTTGAGCCTCCATCAAACCCTCCACATGCAGCCACTGTTTTGAGCTTGAACTCGGGGGCCGATCTTCAGTATCTTAAAAGTTCTATGAGGAACAAAGTAAACCCTCAATTACCTGGTCTTGTTGAGGGTAGTGCGCCATTTTTTAATTCTCCTCTGGATTCTCCTTTCGATGGTTTGCCTTTCTCTCCCTGTGGCAAGAAAAGAGCGTTGGAAAATGATGATAATTCCGGTGAACGGAGACATAAACGGATGATCAAGAACAGGGAATCAGCTGCTCGGTCCAGGGCTAGAAAGCAGGAATCTTTCTGTCCCATTTTTCTAGTTGAAACATATGCCATTCTATAAAGTTTCAAAGAAAAAAGAATCTTGTTTAAAAGGTTTAATCTTTGGATTGCCACTGACAAGTAGTCGTTTTTCTCTGTTTCTGTTTATTGAAAAACAATTTGCAGGCTTACACCAATGAATTAGAACTTGAAGTTGCTCATTTACTAAAAGAGAACGCCAAGCTTAGAAAGCAGCAAGAAAAGGTTTTTTATTCTTCGATTTCTAACCAAAACACACTTTTTTTTTTTTTTTGGATGAAAATGATTGCGAGTGTTTGTGAATTTGTGTTTGCAGTTTTTGGTTCAGTCTCCAAAACAGCATACCCTCTATAGAACATCATCAGCTCCATATTGAGAAGTAAGCATGCTGCCATTTTTATCAGTTTTTTTTTTTTTTTCTTCTTCTTCCCATTCACACACAATTTGACCATCTACCTAAATTTCACTAGGAGAATGATGACAATTTTTTTTGCCAAAGATAATATCTTTTACCAATCAAAGATATGTAAGAAAGTTTAGATATTTTGTCTTGTATCACCAAATATTTTCCATGAATTTATTACATGACTTTGATATTTTCTCCTCCATCATTGACAGGTTTTAAAGAGAGGAGAGAAAACGGGCATCGTCGGTGTCACTTCAGCTTTTCCCCTTCTCCAATGAGTGCGGGTCTTTGATGGGACCAAAAGATAAAACGCTCAAGAAAACGATAGCATTTTACTATGTTTTGTTTGGCTATTTTGGTCATCATGGGGTGAACATATGACAATGTTTAGCTTATCTATATCACCATCTAAGTACCAAAACCTTATCTACAACTTTTTTTAAATATGTATAGCTTTCTCCTTACTCCTTTGCACCTTCTGTTTTCTCCCATTATTAGTATGATTCTGTTGCATGATCTACTATAAAAAAATATCGTTATCTATCCCTCTTAAGTGGGTTTTTCCTGCTTTGGTTCTTTCTCTTAATATAATGGTCGATATTTGCAGACCACATATTAAGAGAATGACCACGTAACTCATATTAGTGGCTTTTTATAATTGTTGGCGGTTAAATTATCGTCCTATTTATATATAGATATTATAATAATTTAGTAAGTCTTTGCTGTTAATGAAATCGCCGTCTACCAAAAGCTACTAAATGCCGAGATGATAGCATGGCAGTATATGAGTCATGCAGTAATGGGCATCAATGGAAAGAGAAGTCCACGTGAAACCTAGGACCGCTAAGTGGTAGGGTAATACTTAGTGCTATTGTGGATGGACCATATTTAGGAGATGGAAGTTGATCGTGATAGGAGCCTGAAACCTTTAAACTGTTTCTTATATATTTTATGTTTTTATGTTTTTATTTTTATTTTTTTTCAGAAAACAACATATAAATATAACATAAACACTGAAAAAATAGATAAAATTAATAAAAGCATACAAAAAAAAAAGATAATTTGTTTATTTTTACTTTTTTGAATACGAAAATAAAAACAATAAAACATTTAAATAAAAATACTTAAAAATTAAAAAAAAACGAAAATAAAAGCTCAACCAATCGAATTTACCCTTTCGTTACTGAGTGCTCCGATTGGTGTTTTTTTTTCCACAATTTCTGGAATTGACAGGTTTTTTTTTTTTTTTTGACTTTGTAATGGATGGGATTGGGATTGACAGGCTTTTTGACTTGGAAATGACTGTGATTGTCGTTTATTGAAATTGTCGTTAGCAGTGATGGATTCCCACGAGGGGAATGGGGCCATAATAGAGCCATTATTGGTACATCAGCATAAAATAATTTATGTGCACGCTTAAGAGGTTCTTATTTCAATTATATAATCCATTCTTGTCTCATCTAAAATGGTAGAATGTGGCCTCAACTTGGGAAACAAAACAAATGGTTTGGTGGCTTTGTTTCTTTTATTCAGATTTCAGCTAAAAACTGGACTACAATGTATCTTAGGGAGTTTTTTTTTTTCAAGAGTTTCCAATTAATTAGGTCTTGGCTCCAATTTACAAATTATCTAGAATCCTTAGAAATAGAGTTTTTCTGTCTTTTTCTTTTTAGAAATTAGGCATTAAACTATCATTTTGATTGTTGTATAATTTGAATCAATGATTAATTAATTAAATAAAATATTTAAAATTAGTGCTTTACATTTAATCTTTATTTATGTAAACACGTCATTTATATTTAATCTTATTGGAACTTAAAAAAGATAATTGGACTATAATGTTTTGTATTTAGTTCTTTTCAAGGAACTTGGTCTCTATAAACACTTCTAGTTAATTGAAGATTACTCTCGAGCATTGAAGGTTTTACCAAAGAAACTAATAATTGTACCAAAAATGAACTGTTCTCACGTCTCAATCTAGTGGTTGACAACAGGGAAATAATATCCCTGAGAGTAGTGAGAAATTAGAAAGGAGCAGTCCAGCGGCTTGATTTGATCATTGATTATACATGAGGGGTAGTTGAAACTTTAGACGTTTATTTAAGAAATCGTGCTGTGACTAATTTTAATTTCATATATTTCTAGCATTTTATAAATTATATCAGTTTTTTTTTATAATTTGATGAAATTTCTATCAAAATCTCCTACAGTTAAAAAAAATAGTTTACTAACAGTTACTGTCATAACAGATGTACTTACATAATTGGTGGCATGATAGTTGAGGCGACCTGGTAGATGACATAATATGATGAAAATTTAAAAAAAATTCAAGATTCAAAGTTAAAGAAGGTAAAATAAAATTTGACTAAATTATATGAATCACTTCACTCCCTTTGACTTTAAAAATATTACATACACATTAAAGTAATGAATACCAGTACTGCATCATCAAATAATAATATCTAATTAATTGTATCTAAAGTCCAATCATCATATAGTAAATATAATATATAGAAATATAAATATTACAACTGAGGTCACAATCCACTATAAAAACTCCATAAAATGAAATTGAATAATGAAACATAAATATTAATAGTTAGCATATATAAAATTTTATATATACATTAAATGAAAATTGACAAAAAGGAGAAAAACCTAGAACTACATGAATCTTTATTCTCCATAACAATATCCGGTGAAATCCAACTGGATCCATCTATCATCTACCATGAAGTCCTCATCATTGAGAGGAAGCTGCTCATTACTATCATCCAATGTCATGGCATCGAACGACAAGTCAATATCCTCGCAACCCACATCTCCCTCTAAGTCACTCTCATATAAAAGAATTGACTCCTCAGAAATTCAATCCGTCAAAATATCAATATTATCCAAGGAAATAGGATATAAAGAACTAGTCGTTTTAATCAAAATCCTAATAAACAAATAAAATTTAATAACTAACTAGATTCAAGAAATTATATTCAACACAACACTGATAATAACAATATACCTCTCTCGGAGCTTCAAATTATATCTAATTTATACCAAATCATTCAATCTCTTGTATTCCAATCTATTCCTTCTTTTGGAGTAAATGAACTAGAACGTGCTCCAATTCATTTCACATTCAATCGCACTAACACATTAACTCAAAATGCTAATTGCAAACCTTTGCAAGTCGGGGACACCACTATCAAAGTGCTCCCATCAATCAATTATAAAAACAATAAATATTTTTTCTAGAATCATATCCTTAACGTAATAGACAAAAATCCTAATTGCTACTTTTGATCAAAAGAATTGAATATCAACCTATTTAATCTAACGATTGATTAAATAAAATCACAAACTAGTTGTGCACATAACTGTAAAATTAAATAATCAAATAATAATCCAGAAAAATAATTGATACGTAACTAATAAATCAATTCACATATAGAACAAAAGTCTTAAAATATTCTAAGTCTAAAAACTAAAATTCCGTCAACTAAGAAATAAAATTTAGTTATCCAACATCATGATTTTCTTAAACAATGAGTCTTCTATTTTCTACATATTTAATCCTCTGATTTTCTGATTTTTCTGTTGCAAATCTCCTTTCCCTGTTTTCCGCTACTGTCCCCCTTATTCTATTTTCTGTTGGACTCCTCCTCTTTTGCAGCCGCCTCCTCTCTTTTTCTTTTGCTGGGCGTGTTTTTGTTTTATGGATGTCTCCTCCTTTTTATTTTCTTTGTGTAGCCCCCTCTTTTGCAGCCCATTCACCTCTCTTTTCTTTCTTAATTTGGGTCCTTTTGGACAGCCTCTTCTTGCTTTCTTTTAGCAACCCACGTTTTCTGCTCTTGTAGTTCAAGTTCTCTTCTTTTGGTTTCCAGCCCACTCACATTGCTGATTCTTATTAGTGGACCTGCCTTCTTTCTTGATTTTCTGCAGGCCAAGTCTTCACATTACTAGGCCCTATTCATGTCCCTTTTTACTTTTTGGTGTAGGTTCTATTTTTTTCTTTGTTTTAGAGCCCAATTTGTTATCGTTAGATCCCATTTAATTGGCTCCTTATTTCACTTAGTGAAGTTCAGTCTGTTTCCAGTCCAAGTCTTATAGATTTTGCAGCCTTCAAATGTAGGGCTAAAGCCCAACAAGAAATCTCTAAAAATTCTGCCGCTGGCTGTCACATGGGTATCACTGCACGAGGCCATGTCTAACAATTTCCAACGCCTGTTCCGGCTCTTTTTGTCCAAAATTTTTGCAATTCCTTTCATATGATTCCAAAATACACCTTGACATAAAATAAGATTAATTTTCATTAAGTACAGCTTCAAATCTAACAAACAAAGAAAATTAACACACAAAAAGATAGAAATAAGGACACCAACAAACTCCCCCACACTTAACCTTTTGCTTGCCCTCAAGCAAATTAAACACAACCATCAAATTCTATTAATTCGCTTTCACAGAAACCAAACGTATGCAATCATTCAAATTTTGGCCACTTGAATGTCAGGTTATTACACACATCATGACTAGTTTTCATTAGTACACATAAACAAAATCAACTTATGATACCATCATTCAAAGATAAGCATTAACTCACAACGAATTTTTCTCACGGAATTCACTCATTTCATTGAAGTGTTTATAGGTTGATGTTTTACTCAAATTCTTCTAATGCAAATATTCTACCATATGCTTACTTTTTCACCCACTTTTCACCACTTGAAATACAAACATGCATAAATCAGAAGGACTTTATTAAAGGTTTTATTTGGCTATAGGTAAAGGTAGGGACTTGATAAAGGAAAAAAGGTAAAAATCAGAAACATTAGCAAAGTATCTAACTACTTTTGGAGAAACAAATTCATTCACAAAAGAGTCAACAACATCATTCCATAAAGACAAATTACACTACATAACCTTTTTTTTCATATCTCCAAATAAGTTTGACATAAATTGTGGTTAAAATTCCTACTTACATTTATGATGGATGGGGATATGAGAGGTTTTAGGCGTTTATTATAGGTTTATCAAGAAAAAGAGTTCAGCTCAAAAGGTTTAATAAGGGATATTGAATTAGGTTGGATTTTTAAGTTAAAGGGTTAAAACAAAATATGGCCTTTATCATTTTTATACACGCATGTATAGATGTGATCTCAAGTTGGTTCCAAGAAATTTCTAGAGAAAAATTCACCTTAAAAGATAATCACACATAAAGAAATGAAATTACTTTTCAATGGAGTCATATAGGCTCAATTGAAAATTCATTATACTTATATACATTACCTAATCACTCAAGCATCAATTTCTGAGTAAGTTTATGTAACCGAATACTTTAATCAATCAGTGTGATTCACCTTCTATTCACTTGGCCTAATTCAAATTTAAGCACATAATTCAGTCTCATTCTAACTACTAAGATAGAGTTTCAAGGTTTAACATACACCACACGCATATTTAAAGATAAGAAAGAAGACAAAAAATCAAAATGAAAATGAATTAAAAAAAATAGTAAACAAAACAAAACAAAACACACAGTCACACAAAAAATCAAAACTAAAAAAAGAGCATATAAAAACAAAAAGTCAATAACGATAAAAGATATGCTTCAAAGAGAGATTCAGAAGATGAAGATGAAGAAGAAGAATAAAAATTTATAATAATAACTATAATGGTTGA
>JAOXYD010000009.1:3688827-3701853 GCA_028565735.1 Pinacopodium congolense | reverse complement strand
TCAATTAGAATATGCATATAAAATGCATAATCAAAAGGAACTTAATGTGACATTTTTTTAATAATCCCCTTGAGAAGTCAAAAATATTTTTAGGAATTTTTTGGATGTATGTGTGTGTTAGAAAAGTGTTTATATTGATGAAATGGGTTTAGATTGACTTGGAGTTACTATGGATGAATTTTATGTGTTTCTAGAAGATCAATAGTGACTTTAGAGGAGAATACTAACGTTGTTATCTCCCACCATTCAAGTTTGAGATGACCAATGATGGTTGTTGGAAAATATCAATGACACCGTTGTAGACCCATAATGAAGTGAATTAGAATGCAAGTACATCAACGGCATTGTTAAAGCCTAAACAAACCATGGTGAAAGAGTGAAAATTACCTTATAATGGCTATTTCTTAATGGTAATAAATGTTTAATGCTTTAGAACATTGGACAATGGTTATAAACAGATATTTTAAGATCTTAGGCTTATTAATAAGTTGTTTGGCATTAGTTTTCATTATCCAAGTGTTTTAGAAACTGATTATTCAAGTATTTGGAGTGTTGAGAAGCTTTTTTTTTTCAAGAAGTGTTGTTTAAGTTTTCCTTGTAAGATTTTTGTTCATGGTTTTTTACACTCATCTTGAGTTTTTGTAAGCCTGTAGATACACTAAACTAACCTTGAGTGAGATTCTTTCATGTATATTTATGAGAGGTAGTTATAGTTGAGACAAAAGGTTCTCCTTTATTCATAAAAAAAGATTGAAAGGTTTACCTTGAGCCTTAGAAAAAGGTTGTTGTACTTTCTAACGTTCTATTTGTCTTAATTGATAGTAAAAATCTTACAAAGTTTTTGTTGGGGACTGGATGTAGGAGAAATCGGTATCTCCAAACTAGGATAAATTCAGTTGTTCGTTCTTCTATATATTCTTTACTTTTACTCTTTTATTTTATAAGTTGTATCTTAATTTATTCATTGAGTTTATTATTATCTAAAATTGAATTTATATTATTACTTGCCATATAAGTTAATTATTTGTGAAATTATGGATATTGAATTTATTTTATCATTTTTTATTATTATCTATTTTTGTAAATTATTTTTACAAAAGTGTTTTTAATCTTAGGTGAACTTAGGAATTTTGCTTGGAGATCTTTTTCAAATCTCCTAATTCATCCCCATCTTAGGTGCCAAATACCACTAGTAGTTGTTTTAATGCTTGCTTTGGTTTTATGGTTTATAATATCACATGGTTTTACTATATCAAAAAGGAGGATATTATTGAACCAAGGGAGATTCTACCTTATTTTGATGATGACAAAACAATATTAGTACTAGTGTTTTACAATGTTTAAGGTTTTAAAAAGATATGTATGTAGATGAAGTGTTATAGAAATAAGTTGTAGAGTCTTAAAGCTACATTGAAGCTTATGTTAATCAAGTTAATAGGACTCAAGTTAGAAGACCAAGTTAAGTTTTGAATAGATTTACTATTATATTTTTTAAAGTAAAATTTACTTGTTCTTGTTATTGTATTTAAAGCATTATTTTCATTCATAGCAGCATTGATGTTTATAATATGCATATTATTGCATAATCAAGAGAAAAATGTGTGGGCAATATTTTAAAATAATCATCTTAATGAGTAAAAATATTTATAGGAAATTTATACAATGTGAGTGAATTAAAAAAAGTACTTAAATTTTATGGAATTTTTTAAATTAGTTTGAATTTGTTTTATTGCATTTTGAATTATTAAAAATCAAGTTATATATAGACTGATCAACCAGAGGGTTTCTTACGATTTTCCAATTTGAAATTTTTTGTTTGACTAGTCAATTAGTGTTATTTATTAGTTGATTAGATGTATATAATAATCAACCAATGTCAATGAGAATTGCTCATCAATAGACAAAAACCAATGGAAAAATGAATTAAATGATTTTTAATGATGTATAATGACTATAAGCAACTAATAAGCTGCTTTTTTTTTATTACAAATAGGTGCATTAAAGAGTTTGCAAAATGTTCAAAAAATGTGAAACACATATAAGTATGAAATTATAAAGTTTGGAAGAGTTTTGAAAGAGTTCTTATGAATCCTAGATTTCGATGTTATGTATACATTCATAATGACTAGTGAGCCTTACTCAAATTCGTTATAAGCAAACTAAAACACTTTTAAAATGTCATTTGATAGGTTGTGAGCTTGTAAGTTATGGAATTTTAAAGGTTATCCTAAGGCTTGAAAAAAGAATCACCAAGTTGTATATTTTATATTTGAGATAGTAGAATTTCTGACAAGGTGTTTGAGAGTAGATGTAAGTATAGAGGTTGACACCGAATCATTATAAAAATTGATTTGCACATTATTACCCTTACCTTTTTACTAAAAGCTTTACATTATTGTAAGAAATTTAAATTGTCCTTACTTTGGTTCCTAAGTATCTGATCATTCCTCTCCTTTTGTGTGCCATATCTCTTATGCTATTTTATATCTATATACTCTATTGAATTCAACTCTATTTAATGCACAAAAAACCATATAAAGTTGCTATTCAAAGGCACTAATTTCTTATCATAAATTTTCCATTCTTCCTTTGATTTAACTAATTTTTTCCTCCTACAATTAAATGGGAACATATGGATAACTCTTTATAATTTCCCAAAATTCAGAAGCTATAGATAAAAGGAAGTGCTTCATCCTAATTTTCTAACATATGAATTTGTTTCCATCAAACAAAGGAGGCTTATTTATTATGTCGTATTGATCTACTCGCAGTTTTGTTAGTAATAAATTCTATGGGAGTCCTATATAGGATACTTCTTGTTGGCCCTATAAGACATTTATGAAAGGGCTAAACTAGGTGTGACTAAAATTTTTAATATTTTTCATTATTCTAAAATTCACTCTAAAAATAACTCTAATTTAGAGAGAAAACATAACAATGCATTTCAATTAATATATCAATATAACATGAATTTATAAATAAACTTGTAAAGTATAGAGTGTAAGAAAAGAAATAGCAACCTGATTTATAGTGGTTTGGAAAACAAACCTCATTACGTTCACTCTTCAAGTCATATATATAAATTTCATTATTCTTCTTCTTTTAATGAAGTAAAGACAACATCCTTACAAACAATCTTCCTTCACGAGTGAATAAGAACCCTTACAAGCAATCATTATTTATAAGCCAAGAGGAACCTTTAATAGTAATCCCAATATCAAGCTCCTCAAAAAATAAAGGTACAACTTTCTCAATTGAACATCTTAAAGGTCTAGGGCTTAATAACATCAAGTAAGTGGATGTAAGACAATACAAACAAACTCAACATTCATAAAAACTTAACTCAAATTCCCAAAACTTCTCTTAACCTCTTTAACCTTTCACCTAATTCATATAACCTCACATTATATACTTTGATACTCTTTTAGACATAATTTGATACCTCAATAAGACTTTAGAACACCTATTTATAAACATAAAAACACAAACTAACTGTTTATAGCTTTTAGACATCATTAATTAACAAAAGCTTTTAGACTCAAGCATTGGTCGACTACTCCTAATATTTTAAAAATTTTCCCTATATTTTCCAAACTCTTAAAAATATAATAAAATAATTCTTTTCAATCATACCTAACTTAAATAAATTTAAAAAGTCTCTAAAAATATTTAAATACATTAAGAGGATTTTCTTTAAAAATTTTATAAACTTTCCTCTTATTTATAGACAACTATATGTAACTAACCTTTAGGTCAATGAGCGTCCAATAATTGAGTCCTTATTCCATTGAATCACTCAAACAATATTTAGATTCAAAATTATAAAAATCAACCTATATACTATCTCACTTGCTCTTAATGTCTCATCCTCAGTTTGCTTTTTGAATTTTGTTTGATTTTTCATCATTAAAAACTTTCTTTGAATCATTTAGATATTCGCTTTCTATCTACAAATGAATCCCTCATATGCTTAAAACCCCTTTGTTGATATTAAAAAACCCTAAGATGTTACCTTCGACCAAAACCCAAACCTTAACCCTTCACCAAATCTAATCACCTACTCGATTCCCTAAAATTGAAACCCTATATTAAAAAGCTCTAAACTTTAATCCCCCTCTTTGGCCCCCTCTTGGAGCTTCGTCTCAAAACACCCACACCTAAAACCAAGGTCGTAACCCTAACCTAAACCCTAACACTCTAGCATAAAGCACAAAAACCCTAATCCTTAGCTCAAACATTCTTTCTCTTATTGTAGTTGGAAAACCACCCTAAGAATCGAGACAACGGTTTTCTCTAACATATAAAAGGCCTTCGGCTATAAAGCTCTCACTTTCCATTTTCTCAAAACTAAAGATGATTATATCATTGTGGTATTGACTGTGAATATAATAAAGAGTAAAGCAATGAAGTTGGGACAAGTATTGGTGGGCTTGTTTATAGGAAAGTGACTTGCGTATCATGTTATGCAAAGATATCTTTCATGCTACTAGAAAAGCTATGGCTTACCAGAAATAATAGTAACAAAGTCTAAAAAATATTTTTTTTATCAAACTTACATTGGATGATGATGTGAACTCAGTGTTAGAACAAGGCCCTTAGCTAATCCAAATAAACTTTTATTCTTAAAGAAAAATGGAATTTGAACACTGTACTAGGTTAGGAAGTCTCAAAAGCATCAGTTTGGATCAGATTCTAGCATGTCCAACTTGAATACTGCACAACAAATTGTTTAAGTTACATAGCAAGTGATGTAGGAAGACTTATCATAATGGACTCTACAATAGCCAAAATGGCTAGAGTGAATTTTACAATAATTTACTTGGAGATAGACCTCAAAAAGTCCTAGCCTAAGACCTGCAACGTAACCATGTACTATTAAAATGAGATATGGTGTTGAGGGAGCTTCAAAGTGGAAATTAGATAACCAAGCCCAAAAATGTTGAAAGGAACCCAATTGAAAGAAAGTTTAAAATCGGTTCCATTGTAAGCTAGGGTAAATTATTGAAGAACAACCATAAAATAATAAGGAGCCATACTAGAAAATGCCATTAGGTAAGGATGAGGAGATAAAACCAACTCAAAAAAGGAAGAAGCTTAAACAAATTAAAGCTCCTTCATAAATTTACCCAAGCTTATCATGGAACATTTTTTAAACTTCCTTTCAATCGAGTACCTTTCAACATTTTTGGGCAACTAAAAAAAGGAATAAGCTTAAACAAATTAAAGCTCCTTTAGAAATTCAACCTACATAGATCAACCAAGAAGAGTGCCAAGAAAAATGCCCATGAAATCTCTGGTAACAGCCAAACCCCCTCTAATACTGAATTGTTAGGGTCAATAAACAAATGAGCTAGAATTAGGAACCTTTAGCCCTGTTTGGTCCACAGGAGTTAGCTTTTACTATTACCTCAAAAAATATAACATATATCTGAAGTTACAACTTTGCAAAATATGATATTTTCTTTTGATCATTAAAAAGAAATGGTGAAAGAAAATCATTTCGATCCATTCTTTATGCTATTATTGTCTAGTTTAACTCATAATGTACTAATTGATGCTTGGAGATGTTAAACCTAGATGTTAATTTTGGTCTAATGATAGCTTCTTCTTCTTTTTAAGTGAGAGAATATTATGTGAGTATGTGGATGACAGAATTTAATGTAGGCTAGGATTTAAATCTCTAAATTGGCTTTATATGGCAAACATATTATAAACTCCATTGACTAACACATATGTGTTGTGGTAAACTTTATAGAATTTAAATAGAAAGAAAAGAAAAAAAGAAATTACAAGGTTTCTTACTTAAACACTTCGGAATTGTATTGCATTAGCTCATAATCACTTCCCCACTCATATAAATTTTCTTTAAGATAATAAAAAGTACCTTTTCCTAATTAGTTATAGTAGGGTCTGACTTTAAAGGTAACAATTATAAATGATAAATGATAACCAACATGTAAAGCATGTTGGCAGAGTTTGCTCCAAAGTTTAGAATATCGTATTGGATCAGCTGATACTAGTTGATGTATGTCATATCTACTGGAAAACGATATTATTTTATCTTATATTATATCAGTGGTAAATATTGGTCAATACTGTTTTTATCAGATGATGACACTATAACGGTTAATATTAACAATATCTTTAAGAACTAGACTAAAACAAAAATATTGAAAATTATCCTTAACCCCCTATGCATCCGCCTGTGTCCCTTATTAAACCTTACATTTGTCTTCCCCCAACCCTGATGTCGCAACATTGACCAATTGGTTTAAAAAAACCCAATCAACAATGGTGGGTTTAAGGAGAGCATATCGAAGAAGAGAGATCTTAATGTTTTGATGGGTTTAAACTTTAAAGATAGGAAATCTAAGGCCTGTAAATAGAAGAAGATATGAGGACTAGAGTGGAGAGGTGGTGGGATCAAAGAAATATTTAGAGGTCTTTAAAGAAAGAGAGCGACAAATTAGAGAGAAAGGTACGATGAGTTAAGAATTATGATGCAATATGGAAGAGATTTCTAGAGATTTTAAAAAGAGAAAGGTATGGTTTTTAGAGAGAAGGAGAATGAAGGTGTTGAGATGAGATGTGTTTGAGTGGGAAGACAATAAGTTTTGATGAGTACTTAACGTGGTTTT
The DNA here is from genome assembly GCA_028565735.1 of Pinacopodium congolense. Lineage (NCBI taxonomy): Eukaryota > Viridiplantae > Streptophyta > Magnoliopsida > Malpighiales > Erythroxylaceae > Pinacopodium > Pinacopodium congolense. The sequence goes on along the minus strand of JAOXYD010000009.1, from coordinate 3,695,215 downwards.
TAGGTTTTAGTTTCTTGTTTTTTTTTTAATTTAGAAACCGAAAAAATAACACAGAAACTGAAAAAACAATACATTAATACAGTACAAAAACCGAAAAAGAGTACAGAAACTGAAAACAACACACATAATCCAATACAAAAATACAAAAACCGCAACCAACAACAATACCAAATGATCCCTAAATATGTTGATTTATTTGAAAGTTATAATTGGTAAGATTAAGCATATAAGTAATTTATACAATTTTATTTATATTTATAATTTAAAATTGTGAAAACTTAATGTAATATTAAAATATTAGTTACTTTTATATTTATATTAATTATTATTTATATTAAATATATATATAATATTATTAGCAAAAATAAAAAGATGATTGTAATTAATTTTTTGAAGTAAAATTGAAATAATGTTAAAAAATCATATATAGTATGTTAAAGAATTATAAATTTTATAAAATTTAAAAAATATCTGATAAAAATTAAATAGGTAAATGATGGGGAAGTGGTTCGTCATGGAGACTGGGGGGCAACATAGTAAAATCGTTGTTGAATTAGGACATAGATCCTTGAGGAACAAATCCACATGTTTAGTGTGCCTTCTATCTCTCTCAACAGTCCCAGTCTCCAATTAAACATTCTTGCTGCAAGTTTGGACACAAAGCAAAAGCCCGTCTTAGAAGCAATTACTTACTGTTGCACTCACTTGTCCATTCTAAAACCCAAAGTAAGCATCTCTCTTTTTCATCCAACGACACACACAAGCAATACCACCCCCACCTCAACTCCTTTATTTTTTATTCTCCTCTTTCAACCATTTTCCTTGGCTAACTTAGCGCTCCTCCTCTGGCTTCTTCCGATTCATACGACTAATAATATCCATGGCCGAGTAAGCTTTGTTTATAATTTTGTTTTTATCTTCTTTCTTTCTTTCTTTCTCTGGAACTCATGTCTCTGTTTTTGTTTTCGTTGTAAACAAATCTCAGATCTCCCAAGGAAGCTTCATCCTCCTCCACAACCAGCGTTCACGTCACAGCTCTTGACGGTCTTGTGAACGTCAACTCACTTTTCACTATAGCCGTCTTTGTAGGCCTCTCTCTCACCACTCCAAACCAGCACAGTCTCGAGAACCGCTCCGCTTGCGACGCTGGTATCGATGTTGTAAAGAAGCTGCTTGTCTTCGAGGTTGTGTCCTTTAGCTTTTTCCTCTTCTCGTCTCTGGTGGCTCAGGGCCTTAAACTTGCCATCAATTTGCTCAACAGCAAAGACGTGGACGAGGCGTTTCGAGCGCACATCAATCTCAAGGTGTTGAGGCTGGGGATGCTGGGTTCTGCTGTTGGGTCAGTGATGGGTTGCATTTTCCTGGTGTTGTCAATGGTCAATGTAATTGAAATTCGCTTAGGGTTGTTGTCTTGTGGGAGTAAGAGTGCTGTCCATGCCGTTTCAGCTTTGGTCCTCTTGGTTTCTTCTGCTCTCATTGTTTACATTTCCACTGCTATCTATGCTTTTATGCGCTGATAGTACTAGTTATAAAAGTGAACTGCTTCCAAATTAGAAATGGACTATAAGATTTCGATTCTTTGGTGGCTACATTGGTTTGAGATTTTGGGATCTTTCGATTGATTCTACCTACTACCACAGTCTGGGTAAGATTGGGTAACTTTCTATTTATGTTTTCTATTTTTATTTTTATGTATTTTTCTATAAAGACCTAACCAACATCCCAACTAATGACAATTTTCGGACTGGGCACAAATTCACCTACTTTGGATCAGCTTAGTTGTTATTCGAGATTATAGGTCAGGAGCATGCTCATGATTAGCTTCGTAACTTGATTTCTAGTAGTTGGATTCTTGCTGAAATTTGGTGAAACGTGGCAAAGCATGCTGGTGCTGTTGGTTCATTCTTTGTTGGTTGAGTTTAATAACAGACATCACGACTTCAGGAATTTCTATTGTAGCATTGATGTATGGCATTTAGTTGTCGTACTTTCTACAACTCCATCGACGTGATTCTTAAGTTCATCTTTTGCCGCTCAATGTCTGTGTTTTCTAGCAAGGAGTTTGTTATTTTAGGATGGGAGTTTAAGACAACGGTTGTGCCCTGATACGCTACATTTCAAAGCTGCCTTTGAACTGTGAATGAGAATTTGTGTTAGTGATAACCTAATAGGTTATACTGTCAAGATTACAGATTCCTGTCTACGAAGTATGTGATTTCATCTAGCAATTGTTTTCACCATTTTTTTTTAACCTGTGCTGCGTTGCATCAGCATCTGTTATGAAAGTTTCACGATTTGTTAGTTATCTCAATCTTTTATTCGGCACTTTGTCGTTTATGCACAGCCTTTTGTGACCAGCAAACTATATTTTTGCTTTTACACCGTGGAGAGTTAAGTTCAGTTTATAATGACTTGAACAAGACTTCAATTTCCGTTGAAGGTAGCAAATCTCTTCATCAGGTAATCTGGTTAACAACACGCTCTGAAATTCAATGAAATTTCCTGTTTTTTCATTTTACATAGATGACGTTAACAACATGTTTACTGCTTTTTGTATAACCTAATTTATATTTTGTGATGCACAATAAAGGTGGCTTTTATTCCATTCAATTGGAACTTATTAGTGTTCCAATGTATTTTTATCGAGGCATACCTTCTGTTAGAATGAGTTTAGGATATTAAGATTAAATTAGCATTATTTTAGGAGATTACGATTAGATTTCGATTGAGATTACTTAAGATTGAACTTCAAGAGATTAGTTTAGACTAGATCACTTTAACCACTATAAATACTAGTTACACTTCTGTATTTCTATACACAACAAAATACAATGAATTAGTTTCCTTCTTTTTATATTAATATGGTATTAGAGCTAAGGGCTTTTGTGTGAGAGTTTTAGTGCTGTCGCAGCATTTGAGTCTTTTTATCAAACACTTGGTGCGACCCTGCTCCTCTGAAGCGTCATCACTTTTCCCTGTCAAACACAACATCACCTCTATTACAGTTCTGCATCCGAAGCCTTGCTACTAAATACGCCAGTTAGCTTCGTGCAACTCTTAAGTCGCCGCCTTCTGCTTCCATCACTGGGTCTGAAGCCTTCTTCCCACAAGTTTCGCTACTTTCTCACCGGATTTGTAATCATTAGAGCTTAGGGTTTTTGGGTGTGGGTTGGTAGCCTTTGAGAGTTTTTGTCAAACACCTAGTGTGTAGAGTCGCTCATCCTCTGTTTGCCAGATTCACTTCACCAAAGGTAGCTTCAAGATGTAGATGCCTGAGAGAGAGAGGTGGAAAGATTGATGCCAGTCGAAGTCTTTGCCCAAACCAATTAATGCCCAGTCCCTTGCCTCCAGTCCAACTGCCATCATCCCTTTCTCCGACGCATATCAATTCTGTCAATCTGCTACCATCTATTGCATCCCATTGCTACCTTCCTCACCATCGTTACCGACAGCCTTTGCTCCTCCCCTGCTAGTTGAAGTTTACTTTCCACTGTTCAGATCACTCTCTATTTTACGTTCTTGGCTATATCTGCTCTCACCAACAGTAGCTATACCAACCCAAACCTGCATTCGCCATTAGTATCGTGCCCTGCAGCTCACGTTCACGCTCTTATGCTACTAGCCACACTAGCCATCAATCCCGTGCGATTTTGCTTCGCGCCCAACCCTCATCTTCGTGTCCATATGCTGCCAGTATCTGTCTATGGCTTTAGTATTCATCACCAGATCTGTCTGCCAATGTCTATTTTTTGTCTTGCTTTCTAGTCGGATTTGCTGCCATCACCTATCGTCATCAGGTTGTGTCAGCGCCTTCAATCTATGCCCAGTCATCCTTATGTGCTTCTCTGCCCAAATTTGCCTTTGCCTAGTTCTATTTTTTTGCATGGTCATCGTTTTCAAGCCTTATCTTGATTTCTTCTCAAATTCGCTGCCACCAGATGTCTCTGCCAACTACCCATTGTCTTTGTACATCAGTTCCTATTTTTTGACATCCCGTCGTCTGTCCCTGATTTTGCAGCACTGTCTACTTCTGTTTTCTGACATTTCGTCGTCAGTTATAATCTTGAAGTGCTATCTATTCCTGTTTTTTTACGTCCCGTCGTCAATCCCTAATCTTGCAACATTGCTTGTTCCTGTTTTTTGACGTTCCGCCGTCAGTTCCTGATTTTGCAGCATTGCCTATTCCTATTTTCTGATGTTCCGCCGTCAGTCCCTGATTTTGCAACATTGTCTGTTCCTATTTTCTAACGTTCCGTCGTTAGTCCCTGATTTTGCAGCATTGCCTGTTCCTGTTTTATGATGTCCCGTCGTCAGTCCTTGCTCTTGTAGCGTTTCTAATGTCCTGTTATAAGTCTATGATCTTAACGCTAGTATCATCTGCTTTTCCTATTTCGTATGTCCAGCGACACTGCCTTTTTTTTTGTTTCTTATTTTCGCATCTTATAAGCAAATTCAAGTTGGCATCTCCAATACCATCTTGAGTATGAGAGAGGATGTTAGAATGTGTTTAGGATGTTAAGATTAAATTAGCATCATTTTAGGAGATTACGATTAGATTCTGATTGAGATTACTTAAGATTGAACTTCAAGGGATTAGTTTAGACTAGATCACTTCAACCACTATAAATACTAGTTATATTTCTGTATTTCTATACACAACAAAATACAATGAATCCATTTCCTTCTTTTTATATTAATACCTTGAAATAGGGATGATTTGTTATCACCTTGGTTTTTCCTACGTGCACAAGCTATCTTTGGGTTAATTGTCTAACATAACATTGAACGTAGACAAATCTTCACTTGTCAGTTCAGTTTGATTGAAACTCTTGCTATGTTATTTAGGACAAGCATTGTTTTGACCTCATTTTCTTTCCGCGGCCCGTTTGAATTGAATTTAGGTCAGTACTTAGGACATCGTCATATTAAGTATTTAGTTTGTAATTTTATCTGCCAGAAATTTTAAGTTTGCGCCATTCCTCTAATTCTTTTATAATTAATGTATCCTGAAAGTATTATTGTCCCTCCATTCTTCATAATGTTTTCTGATTTTGGTACTTGTATCTTTTCAAATTTAAGAAATTGAATTTTTGATTCACCTAAAAATTATTAATATGTAGTAGTTATGTGGGAATTTATCAAGTGCGTCTAAAGAATAACAACTGTGGTTTCTCCATTATAAAAGACATACAAGTTAACATAACAAAATTTACGAGCATTTTTTCTTCTATTGCAGTTTTTAGTTTTTTATTTTTGTTTTCAATATTTTGATAAAAATTATTTGTTTATAACTTTTTAATTCATATTTTCTGGTTCAGTTTTTTTTCTTATTTTTATAACTTATGAAAATTATAATTTTTTATTATAATTTGATTTATTATTAACTAAATATATATTATGTAACTATTTAATATTAATTACTAATAATAATTGTGAACATAATAATTTGATTATATAATTATTTATGAAGTGATGCACTGTGCATCGGTGATGTCACTTTACTGGTTCGTATAAGCACACATCTCGAGATAAATTTTTAAAACAGTAATAATTAATTACATGATTTATTGGCTTCTTCTCATGTTTTTGTACAATTTATTTATATAATTCATACAATTTTTATAAATAGAATTTATATAATATTATAATATAATTCATATAATGATAATGATGAATTTTACACTACATATAATTTATAATTTATAATATATTATTGTATGAATTGTATTGTAATATTGTATATATTTTTTTTATAGAAATTATATGAATTGTATAAAAAAATTATATAGAATTATAATAAGGCTAATTAAAGGGAATTGTATAGTCGGATCCTAATTAATATAACATTTTAATAGAATCTCCACTTCACAATGTTAACTATTGTTTAAAAAAATTGAACTAATTGGTCTAACTAAATTTGTTGGAACCGACTAGTTAAACGATTTAATTTCAAGTAAAAATACGTGAAAAGTTAGATGAACTAGTTTTACTAATCAATCAATTTTGTTAAACTAATTGGAAGAGAGTGGCTCTTTTATGGCAATGCTCGTCTCTTTTCTCTTCCAACATTATTTGTACTCTTTAGGTTCACTATTTAGTTACAAGTCGACCTATGTCATTTCACATTTTCCAATGCTACCCATTCACGCTAGTTACCTGATTTTCTAGTTATAACTCTTTTGAGTTTTTTCCTTTACGGTACATTTGGTTTGCAAAATGGAATAGAGGAGGAATGGAATAGCTATTCTGTAGGAATGAAATAGATGAGGAATAGAATGGAATAGGTATTACTTTATTTGGTTTACTATTTAAGAATTTCTATGGGCTTTAAGGGTGTTGTTGTATACCTTATTTCCAGTGTCTTCAACGGTGAGTTATTCTTCAGTCA
>JAOXYD010000009.1:3673769-3688727 GCA_028565735.1 Pinacopodium congolense | reverse complement strand
AATGGATCCTTCTTGAAACATACCTATCTTTAAGATTAACATCATAAACTTAAACCATTAGTGATTAAGCATGTTTTTTTATCATCAAAACTAAGATTGGAACCTCCCTTGGTTCAACAATTTTTTAGACCTTTAGTTTTTTATGAATTTACAAATAAGTGGCCAGCCTTTTGCAAACGATTAAGCACTTAAACAAAGAAAGATTAGTATTCAATTCATGTAAAATTACTCAATTATGGCATCTACTAACCTAACCTTAGCTAATAGAAAATTTAGTTACACATATTAATTAAAGAGCAAAAAGTATTAATTCTAAAGAACATGTTTATTGATTAAAATGAAAATAAGAGTCAAAATACACAAAATAATGAGTTTAGAATGCATCAAAACTATCTCCAATTGAAATGTAACTTTAAAAAATCATGTTTTTCCAACTCCTTGAATCCCTAAAACTACTTTGAATCTCCAATACAAGTAATTGAAAGCTAAAAACTACTTAAAACTAAAGCTACATTGAAAGAGAGAAAACTATAATAAAGTCAAATAAAAATATGCTAAAAACTCTGTTACTAGATCTGTTAATATCCCTTATATACATCTCAAGTAGGGTTGAAATTGGTTATATAGAAAATGGTCCAAAATGTCCTTGAAATCCTTTACAGGTTACACCTCTACTTGGGGATCAGTGGTTTCATTATGCTTCCACATTAATCTACTTTTCTAGACATTGGTCTTCAACAACAATAGGCTTTGACATCAATGGTGCCATTATAAGGTCACATTAATCTCCTTAGAAGATTATAATGATGGTTTTATGTATGACATCAATGGTGCCATTAATCATAAACTTGATCTTCTGAAACTTACTCCAAACTTAATCCACTTAGCACACTTCTTCTAATTTTGACATGAACCTATAAAATAAACAATTATATATATAATTGGACAATAATACATAAAAATAAGGGTAAAAATGCATACCAATTCATATCATAAAATACTATAAATCACACCCCTATCAGTACATCATCATCTTTATTACAAGATTTAAATAAGAAGGTACCTCATCATCAATTTTTATGAAATATGTGTAAGCTACTTCTTCTTCTCAAAGCTCACTCTCTACTTCTTGCATATCATTAGTACCTTCATAATAGCTTCTAATGTACATCAAATCTCATTATTTGATTTACGTATTTAAAGTTTATTGAATATATTTCTATTTAATGTACAAAGTAAAATATGTGAAGCAATAGTTTTTAAAAAAACAAGTTCCTTATCACTAGTGTCCTATTCCTCTTTTACCTAATAAATTTTTTACTATCTACTATTTTTATAGGAACAAAAAGACCTTTTGAAACTATTTTTTATAGATCTACACTTTTGGCTATAAGGAAAACCCTTATCCTAGTTTCCAATGCAAATAATCATTTCTATCAAATAAAGGGTGTTTATCTACTTGTGCCAGTATGATCTTTTACTTATCATTTCAATAGAAATAAATCCTATGTTAGTACTTGCTCTAATATTACCTTTTAACCCTATATAACACCTAAGAGGGGAATAAGTTAGGTGTTACTTTTGTTGGTCTTGTTCATAATTCAAGAATTCACAATTCATGCAATGGTAACTATAAGAATATACTGAAATTGAAATTATTAATATCACTTAAATAAAAAACAAACTTTTAACATAAATAGGATAGGTAAAGAGAAAGGCAAACCGAATTTATAATAGTTCAGGGCATAACTCGTACCTACATCTACTCTCCAACTACTTGTTAAAAAGTTTACTAAATTAATCTTATAGATGAAGACCATCCCTTGTACAACAATATTCTTATGGAAAAAAGAAAGCTTACAATCTCAATTCAATAAACTACACTTAAAATATGCTAAAAAATTATCTAATTTTATCAATCAAAGTGTTTAGAAAGGGTTTTCAATAAATGCAAAAATGAATGCGCAAAACACCTTAAGAACATATTAAAAACCACTCAAATTAATCACACAATACTCTTGATTCACTTGTTACTCAAGTAATTTCACTCGATGCATTACACATATCTCAAGACATCTATTTATAGGTAAAAATCCTTCAACTAGTCATTTATTGTCATTTTGAATGTATTAAAAATTATTGAACACTTAATATCCTACTAGAAACTAACTGTTGGTACACAGATTTTTTCCCATTGATCGACACAGATTTTTTCCCATTGATCGACCACTTAACCTTGCTAGTAACAAATCTGACCTAACTGATTAACTAGTCTCTATGTAAACCATTTGTTGCCCTAGAATTAGTCATCCAATCTCTCAAAAAACTAGTTTTTAACTTTTTTAACCCTTTCTAACACATAAAAATTCCCTAAACCATACCTAAACTATGCTTTTTCACAAACCTTAACTCACACATCTTTCAAAAAAGTTCTCCCAAAGATCATAATGTATCAAGAGCTCTGTTTACAAACTATCCAAAAATATTTCTTCTTGATTATACAACCCATATGTGAAATATCTAGTTATAGATGTTTATGAACGATTTAAGGAAAATAAAGATAAGATTTACAACAAAAATTACAATGAATAATTTATTTAATTTTACTATCTTGGTCCTTGATCCTTCATTCATCTCTTGTTCTTCATAAATCATCAATATTGCTCTAATAACTCCAAATTGTATCCTTTTCATCCTTTTCTCAATCCTACACTTCTAATGCATTAAAAGCAACAAAATCATTAATAGCAAAGATATTTTATCATATTAAAACCTAGGTGGATCATCCTTTGATTCAAAAAAATTATTAGTAACAAAAATATTCTTTTTTCATCAATACTTAATTTGAAACCTCATTTGGTTCAATAACAAAAAAAAAAGTAGTAATGAAAAATCAAGGAGTTAATTTGGTTTAAGATGAATAAGGGTACCACAAAAAATAGTAAATTTTAATAATCAACTTTTAAAAGTTGAACATATAGCAAAATCTGAATGATGAATGTGGTGCAATCAATATATAAACACTAACTATAGAAAGGGAGTCAAAACAAGAATTACAAAATTGACGATGTTCAAATAACTTAATACTATAAATTGAATAAAATGATTAAATCTAATGCACTAATTATGAACTATGTTCTCAAATTATTGACAACTATAGCTCAAAGTTTAATTTCTCTACCAACATAACAAATAAAATATGTTCATCTAGTGTATCAATTAAATCATCACTTCTTTTAATTCATTAAATGTAACTAATCTCCTATTACACTCATCTAATTAGATTAAAAGAAAAGCTTCCCAATTTAGAATGAGAGAATCATATTATATGACGATGAGTTGTGTCCATAGTACAAATAAAATGTTTCAAGACACACTATAACATTAAACAAGCTTTAGTCACTAATTTATTTCAAAAATTAAACTTCTAAACTTATATCGAAGCGAAAGTAGAAGCTATTAGACAAGATAAAGAAGTAACTAAACCCTAACTAAATTATAGATTGGCAACTAAGTCATAAAGACTAAAGTCAAGTAGAATGTTACATGACATTAACTATTCTAATAATTCTAGTTATATAGGCGTTTCAATTCTTAATTATATTTTTTAAGTTTATTAATATTAAATGATCTGAAAACACGTCCAAAACTTATTCCACTTTTGAAAGAACTTGTCAATCTTAAATTTTTTATATATAAATATAACTAATATATTACCTTCGTAAACAATTTATTTATAGTTATCATGAAGATTTGCTCTTAAGGTGGCCAAATAATAATCTTATTACTAGAGACTCCACATAAATAATTATAACTTAAATCCAATTTTAGATGGGTTTGGTTTTTTATCATACATGCATTTTAATCGAAAAAAATCCTAAACTAATTATTATGGATCTTTCATCACAATAATTGTGACGATAAAAAAAAACAAATCAAATTGAATGAATTCAACTTGTGATGTGAATGGTTTGCCAGTTATCTCATTTTCATCTGTTAAAAGTATTTAATTACTTGAAATGTTTATTATCAAATATTTAGATATCGTAATTTCATTATGAGTATTTTTTAATAAAATTTAATTGTGAGTTATTAAATAGTAAAATGAAGGAAAACTTTCAATTGAAAGGGTTGTGGTAGTAGCATCTTTTATAATGATCCAGATTGGTCAGGCAGTCGGTCCATAATTTAATGAAAATGCAAGTCCAAGTGTGTAATTAAATTTTTAAATTTTAAAAAGGTTGATGGTGAAGACTACATAACATTGACCATTAAGTATATGAGATAATTTAAAATTTTTGAAATTTAAAATAAAAATAAAAATTACAAAAAATCTAATGTGATACGTTAACATACCAAATAATAAATTTATTTTCTCAAATAATACAATTTGATCTCTTATTAACATATTTTTCAGTTGAACACGCCTAATGAGGTTAATTTATTAAGGTGATCTTTGATATTACATTTCTTATTAAGTCAAATTCCACGTGTTTTAAGTTTCAAACAAATACAGTTTTTCTTTCAATAGTCATTGAGCGACAGCGTATCAACTGTTTATCCACCTAAAATCTCACTTAAACGACGATATCCTGTCCCCTCCAGATACAAACCGAGCAGTTGACGTTCACCTAGACCCGCTTCAGAATTTTGCCTTTAATGGCCTATAGTACATTTTACATTATACATTCAGTTTTTCTTTTTTATTTTTTGTTCTATTAATTACACTTGATCTGTGATTAATTATTTCCCAAAAGACTTTAATAAGGCAATTCTATAATATGCGAGAACATAAAGTCAAAAGAATCGTTTTCCTTTTCGACTAGAACTGAAAGCACAATTTCGCTCTTCAAAACATAAACACATTCAAACATCTCCAAATTTTACAAAAATATTATGAATACAAGAATGAAGTCTATTTGAATATTAATATTAATAATTTATGTTAATAGAAATCCCTAAATCATTTACATTGATTCAACTTAACTTATCATTATTCTTATATTGCAGTTTTTTTCAAACTATTTTTTTTATTGATGTCTATAAACCGTCGAAAATATTTGTGTCCAATTCCAAATTAGATTCATTAAATTAATTTATACAAAATAGATAGGTCTATTTGATTCAAATCATTTTTCAACTTAAAAATTTTATAAGTATGCAGTGATCTTGTTAAGAACCTACTCAGCAGTAGTATTGCCGTAGCAGAATAGTTCATAACAATTGAAAGAAATTGTTGGCTAACCAATCCGCATTAGCATTAGTTCTCCTAAATAGGTGGAAGCGAAACAAACATCACATAACAAATAAGGATGCATTACCCATCAATCGTTAAGAATTTAGTCATACTATTATCCCTATGATTAAAGAACACGAAGGGTGGCAATATAGTTGCGACTAGAAGCTATGCAACCGTAATTTTGAAAGAAAACAAAGATTATCCACGAAAAATTAGTAACAACTGTTGATGATCATCTTGATAGAGTAGAATTATGCTTGTCGCCATTATCGGTTGATGTACGAAATTGGAGTTAGTGCCAACAAAATAAAAGTCAAAGTCAAAGAAAGAGCATGCAGAAAACACTCGTACCAAAAACATTTCCCTTCACTACGATTTGTAAAATTTTATCCAAGCGCACAATTTCGCTCTTCGAAACATTCATAATTTGTTATGCTTTTTTATTTTTTAATGCCAATACAAGTCAAATAAGGCTAACAAAAATCCCTTTTCTTTTTTCGAGATAGAACAGCCTTCTTCAAATTAGTTGATAACGCAATCTTTTTAGAATTACAACATTTGCATATAACCCCAAGATTTGCCCACGTTAAAACATAATCACGTGCCATTTAGCTGCTGAAAGCAGGCGGATCGTAACCTAGTATCCAGAAAGCAAGAAGTTTTAACTCACTTTTTAGGTATGGGTAAAATGAGAAGCAACTCACGACCTTATCAATATTCAGATTACGTTGTTGTAATTTTGAAGTTCTTGCTTGTTCTGAGTTTTGTGTTCGGTTGCCCTTGTGAACCCTGTATCCTTTCTTTTCTGATTAATAATTGATTTGATTTACTTTTTAAAAAAAAATTGGAAGCTCTCCATTAAATGTAATATTCTAATCGACTTTGGCTTACATGTATGCTCCAGACAAGCTTTAGTCTCCTGCCTTTTGAGGTGCGATTGCCATAACATCTTCAAGTATTAGGGAAAGATAACCATAAGGCATCAGTTCAGCAGCAGAGGCTTCCAATTTCTTGAAACAGAAAACAAGTAAATGCATAACATTTAACCCCAGCAAAATTCTCGTCAACATAAAGAAGAAAAATATTTTTGTCAAAAATGCTCATCGTTGTAAAAAATAATTTTCTTACAAATGCACACAAAATTTCGGCAGGTGAATACATTAGGCAAAATACTTAATTGCACTCCATAGATCCAATGTAATTCCTGCTGTGCCTCAGCATCAGTTCAAATTATGAATCAACTATATTTACTTGATACCCTGCATCTAGATTAACTTCAAGAAGTAATCAACGAATCTCACATCTAGGATAAGCTTTTCAGAACCAAGGTTACATACCAGAAGACCCTAGGAGGAGACAAAATGGGGCCAAAGGATGAGATAAATGACCTTGGGACATGCAAGTTGGAAGAATCATAGAGTGAGAGGACAAATGGGAGAACTCAATTGTTATCACATGAATATACAGCTTAGACATTTAAAGGATAAGAAAATAGAAAGATCTAGTAGGAATAATGAAACCCGTAATTTGACGTATGGTAGCTTCTGAAGTTGGAAATCTTTAGCCCAAAATCAAATGGCAGAACCAATTCGCCAGATTAATCCTAAAGACACTTATATCAAGGCCACTTTGCTAGTGGATAAATGTTCAAGCCTGGCTCTAGGGAAGCAGTAATAATAGTCACTTCCATCTGAAAAGTGAGAATTAACACTCCAGAAGCCATAATAATCCACAGTCACGACTCTTCATCCAGTGTACTCCATGAAGTTGATTCAGTGCCTAGCTATCAATATGATCCACGTGATGATGAAGAGGTTATAACACTGTATGTCGCCCCAGTTGTACGCACAAACAAAGAATGTGGCATGAAATTAACAAAGAAGTCAGAGTAAAAACCATCCTTCTAGAATCAAAGCATTGCCAATTTTCACAAGTTAGATACATTTTGCAAAACAAGTTAGATAAGCACCTCTAGCCGATATACCGTAACCATCTTCAGCTATGTTGCATCAAACTTTCACATTCTTGTACGGTTTAAGATTCAGCCTTCATCATCCTAATTCATCGTCAACCAAACATGGCTTTTGATAAGAAATGTTAAACAACACTTATTCATCCATTTTGAGCACTGTAATTTTATGTGCAGGTATGAGTCATAGTTACCTACAAAAAAATCTCCTGGCCCTTGATTACATAAGCAAAAGCCTCCAAATTCTAGGTCAATTAACAATATCATATTTTCAATGCCTTCATTTAAATCTACACTAGTTCTATCATCAAATTAAAACCATCCCAAATTAATAATGCACTTACTTCAGCAAAAGGAGGATGAACTTAGTGTCCAAAATTCATTTTCTAGGTCACATTAAATGCATCTTTATTTTATAAATCAAGTGAATCTTAGTCATACTCTAATTTTTCGGTGTTATGAAAATAATATGATTAAAACAAGCATCCACATTAGGAAAGGAAGAACTGAGTGCCACAAGATCCATAACCACTGGTAGAATCTAAATTCAATGGTGAAAAGTATTTTAGTATCACCCTACATTTTCACCCACAACTATCCTTTGCATTCCATCATCCCCCTACGACTTCATCCTATAATTGCAACTTAATTGTTTGATAACATTTCCACAAACGGCTAAAATATTTATGCAACATAGAGCAATGAGGACAATTACAAACCAAAGAAAAAGCTACACTAACTCATACCAAATCAAATGAGGATATACACTATGCTAAGCCTATACCTCAGAAAAACATATTACTTCAACAAGCTCTTGTCCACCTGCGGCAAACAACAATTGAAGTCAATAGTTAAGTCATGTTTGCGTGTCAATGGAACCAAATATACCTCGTCTTATCTTGAGTATTCGGAGTCATAGAGATACAATCTCGCATAAACTTGAGGGTAAATTCACCTACTTGCTATTTTGCGAGTAAAGATAGTAAGTAGCAAAGAATCCCACTTCGAGTATACTGCATGACAACGAGAAAGAGCACGCATGTACACAGCCATGCCCCTTGCTTGAATGCTAACATGCGTGCTCTCTCTCGTCGTCAAACAGTTACATGTCAATGTTAGAAGGAAATCTGCAAAGTGAGATTCACAAGAAATAATTAGAAACCCTCTTCTCTGTGTTTGAACTTTAAAACATTCCCTTGCCTTGTTTTGCTTACCATGAAAGACATTCAAATTGCAAGTTAGTAGTTGCATAATCTTAAGAGCTTGTCCACTTTGATTTCCAAGAACAAGGAGTCACTGGCAAGAGATGATCTTCAGACGCTGCCTGAAATAGTATTTATCACAAATTTATAACAGGGAAAACTAAGACCATCTAAAGGTCTCTCATAAGTACATAAAACTATAAATTCTACCACAACTGATGCGCAACACTTTAAGAAAATTGAGCTATGATAGTTATTATTTATTTTTCAAGAGCAGTAAGCAATGCACCAACTTCTTCCAAGCTCAACTTTATCTTAAAGATAATAAAGTAACAAATAAAAATTAATTAACCAGCAATAAAACCAGTTCCAATGATAAAAGATCAAGCCAAAGATCAATATATTTGATGACATTGAAAATAACTATAAAATAGGTACGCACTTTTCTCTTGAAATGATACAATAGATTTTGTTCCCATTCGTTGAATCATGAAGAAGCAAGCATCTATATGATAGTTGACCCATCTACATGAAACCTTTAATATTTAAGCTTGAACTTGAAGCAGTATCTTTGTATCTAGAAAGAACAAGCAGAACATAAAAGTAGCCAGTGCCATATGAAATTAAAGACTGTTTGAGCAGATCATGGAAACTAACATTTGGTATTTCCAAACTCAGAAGCAAGAGAGGGAGGCACCACAACACCAACAGATTAGACAAGAGGAGTTGGAAAATACAGAAACTACTCTACCTATTTGTTGCGGGCAACGAGGGAAAGAGAAAGATCAATCATTCATGAAACAAGAGTAAGGTATTGCCAAAAAGAAATATGAATAATTGCGGATATACTGTGATAAAAACACGTGCAATTGAGAACCAAAATTCATTTTGATTTAAGAACAAACGAGACGTCCAAATTTTAGCAGACATTTAGAGAATCCCCCCAAAACTACCATACCATACCGCCATTAGAACCAAAAGTAAAAACCCTTATGATCGGCAAAGCAATTAATCAGAACGAGAGAAAAGAGAATATAAACCATGAGCAGAACAAGGATGTCCAGCAAATTCAACGATACTCTTAGAATATTTTAACAGTTCAAACTCAATCTCACAAAACAACTAAAGCGCACATGGTAAGAAAGTTGAACCCCACTGACTGCAAACAGTAACTTTTTTACCATGAAACCATCTTGCAAGGTGCTCTGAACAGGGATTTGTTTCCTCATAAAGTCCCAATCTTCAAGTTTTAACAGAAAACGGAAGCACAACTAAAACAAGAAACTTTTCTTTTTTTTAATAATTTCAACCAAGAACCAACTTGATGATGTTACAAAAAACAAAAAATAGAGTCGAAATTAATAAGGTTAAATACAACGAATAACAAAGATTGGAGCATGAATATAATAAAAGAAAAGAGGGAGAAAGAAGCCCATCACAAGAGACAAGCAATCACAGTGAAAAATGATGACAAAAGGAACGAGTACAACTGAGATAGGGTTAGGATCTGAGAGTGGAAGCAAGCAAAAAGATTAAGCAATTCATAGTGGGAAGAGGACAAAGGACGCATAGAGATTAGAATTTCACGATTTAATGTAGTAATCATGTTTTGTTTCAGCGTACATGGAACAGCCAGCAGATTAACGATAGAGTTAGCGAGACCGTATCAATACGACGGCCACTCCATCGGACAACATTAAATGATTCCATTCCACTTGGTGGGCCCCCTTCCGAGTTCAGAGTACCATCGCATGAATTCCAAGCGCGCGATCTGTCACAGGTGGCCCCCCACGTAGACATATGTAGCCAAACGTCACTTGTCTTCTCCTTCTCTCTCTTTCATAGGGACCACAAAAACACTTTGTTCTTTGTATCTCGGGTTAATACAGATGCATATGCGATTTTGACCACAAGTCAGTCCTAGTGCCAAGAACCGACTTCACACGACGTCGTTGTACTGGGCTCGCCGTAGATCTTCCAAGACAAACTATGACCGGAGGACGTTACGAGTGGACTGTTCAGTCTAGTAACAATCAGGGTTTAGCTAATAATCAAAGCCTGTTGAAAAAGTTCGTAAACGTACTTTAGATGCAACAAGCGATAAGACAAAATAAGAGACAGAATCATTAGCCAAGTACCAGCTCTCTGCTTTAAAAGCAAATTTGAAAAACTTTATAATGGATAAGTACAAGTGGACAAGATTTAAGTTTCCACCGGAGATCATAGCTCGGAGAGAGCAGGGAAAGAAGTGACAGTCATCCAGATAAGAGATGGATCAAAACTTCGAATAGCTTCGTAACGATTCCTCTTGAATCACTGATAACGCCTGTAAAAATCACAAATTTATCCTATGTTTCCAAATTTTCTTTGCTTCATTCATACAAGGCCAAATTGTTGGCTGCGTGGACAAATTCTTCTTCTATGCTATAAGCTCCAATGTGAAATTGTCTTGCACCATCATCAATCTTTTATCGTATTCAATGCATAACTTTGTCAAAGAAAGCAACTTAACATTTAAAATTAAAGAAACAGATGCGACACCCAAATATGGAGGGAATGCAATGTATGTATGCATCACTACAGTCAACGCTCTAAATTTTAAGGATTATTTCTTATATATTTTCTCAATTGCTTTTCTAGTAACATAAGTTAATTATCTTTGTTTCACTTCCAGAGAAATTTCAAGTTTTAAATTCGGTGCAAGTTACAGTACTGTTGCAAGCTATTGCACCAATTGCCTGCAGATGATGCGGACATAATTACTACCGCTACAAACACAGTTACTACAAACCACGGCAACAAAGTGAAATGCAATGCAATTTATAACAAAAAAATGGTGATGAACAAGACAAACATGTACCACTAAACCAATTTAGTGATTTGCACAACATCCCCAATTTCATTTGCCTGATCTAGGTTAAAAGTTAAACTCACTAAAAATGACTATAAGAGACTACTGTTTTAGCATTGATCAAACACACCCATGAATCACGCCTGCATGTATACGTACAGATTTCTAGTTTAAAAGAAATCATTCGTCATTCACCATCCTCCCTTATATAAGCCATAAGGCTTGATGTGGCAATACATGTGTCACCTAATTTAAAAGATCATAATGCTCATGAAAAGGCTTTTCTGGGCTGATACTTGATCAAGATTATAAAAAAGGAAAGATTGGAACAGCATGAAAGATACAAGACCCCTTCTGGAGAAATTCAAAACTTTTGGACAATGATTTTGGTTGTGAAGTACTACCTTGCTAAAGCACAATATGGTCTTACTAGACAAGAATATCTTGAAGGATTAAGCCCAGTATTCAGATATAGTTATGAAACCCAAGAGCATTCCATGGCGTAACACTTACCATAGTTCAATTCTCTATTCCACGAAAATTTAAGGAAAATGAAACCCCAAGTGAAAGCTTAAACCCTTGAACCCTTGAAACTATTCTGATATTCACTTTTCTCTTCTATTTATTTTACATACTTTATGCCGTTTAAGTGCAGAAAGATGATAAGTGGACGCTACCAATAATTATGGGCTAGAAGGTATTCTAATAAAAAAAGACATTAACTGCCAGCAAAATTAATCTCGTATGGAAGATTAGTAAGCATGTAAAGCAAAGTCAAAGGGAATTCGAATAGAAGAAATATGTAAGAGTGATCCCAACAATTATATTTGAGAATGTTTTGATTTACAAACCACAGAGAAGGATGCGCAATGTGCATGATAGTTGGACGTAAAACACGATTAGGTGCACAACATATTGTAATCCTTCTTCATCTTTGTTTTTGCAACATTTCATTGCTCTTAGCATTGATTTTTTTTCTCAAGAGAAAATAAAAATTTTAACAATAAATGGTAAAAGCCAATAATTAATTCGTAATTAGTTAGAGGCCATGTTAACAATCAAATCTTGCGCAAATCTGCATGTTGACAGGATATATACACCATCACTTTACAGTGCAACAACTATGAAACCGAAATTCCCCATCAGCGTTATTCAAAATTAACAAGAGGCACACATTTCAACCGCAGCCACGCAAATAAACCACAAAATGGTCACTAATTGTCATTCCATATTCTATACTATTAGCTGTAGCAAAACAAAACAAGAAATTAACAATTTGAGCTCAGTGAAAAACTACGCTTTCCTTCAAATTCAAATTCTTGAAAATAACTTGACTCTACTAATCATCTAACTGACAGGGATACAGAAAATGCATAATTCTTAGTATCTGTCACAAAGATTAGCATAAATAACATCATTGCTTGCAGTCAATTATAAAACGTTAGAGAGCCAAATTGATCATAGGGAAGTAATGGGACACATACGATCAGCCCTCTATTAGCATGTTTTTATCATATTAAACCAGAAATCGCAGGACAGATCCCAAATTTCAAGGTCTGACAGATAATACTCAATCATCACTCTTAACGTCTGCAAAACAACCTTCACGCCCTTATATAACCAAAAGCAAAAGCTTTTGAATACACAAGCTAAAATACTCCAAAAAACACGTGGAAGGTAGGATAAGCAGCCATAATATGAGGTTTTACTTCATTTCTTTTCAACAAACTTCTTATCTACAGATTCATACCAAAGAGATCTAGATTCTCTAGGTACCTAAAAATACAGAAACCCTATACCTTGTTTAACAAGGTCAAAAACAAAAATTCCAAGAAGTTACAAACGCTGACAAGCTTAACATGCTGCAAACTAGGAGTGAAAACATTCTAAACGCAGAAACTTGTCAATCAAATCTCAGATAAAACAAACCAGAAAACGCACCAAACACTCGTGAGAAACCAGAAAAAAATTATAACAAATAGCAAAAGTAAAAGCCACCAAGGAACTGTACCAAAGATGTAAAAAACTAGCATATCTCCATAAGAACGAAGCCCTGAAGAAGAAAGGAACATTGTCTCACCAAAGAAACTGAAAGGGTTTCTGAATTTAAAAGCCTGGGAAACGACACACGGGGAAGAGGAAAGGACGAGACAGACAAAAGTTTTACCAGAAAAGGAAAGGAAGATAAGGAAATAGGCACACAGTAGTAATTATCAGAAGGGGTCGTGGAGGTCAATGGTTTATGATAATCTTTTGGCTTCGTGGACCCACCGTTTTATTCGTGACCTTGATTGGTTAGTAGTTAGCCACGTATACTCGTATGATTTACTACAGATCATACGGGGACACGTACACTTGGGAATTTCTTTTGGGTCTGTATATTTGTTTAGTAATGAAAAAAAATACATTTCAATACAAAATTACTGAACATCCATCCTGTCCCTGGCTTTTTGTTTTCTTTTCTGAAAATGTATGGCTGCCATTCCATCTCTTTTTGGGCTGTCCTTTTTAAAATATTTATGAAACTATTATTTTAATAAAATTTTTAATTATATTTAAATTTTTATATATGTTAAATAATTTATTAATATGAAAATATTTTTAAAAATATCAACTATGTGACTATTTTGCTCCTTATTTAAAAGACTGTTCCTATTTTTATTATTCTTTTTTAATTTTATTTTTCAATTATTTATACCTGAATTGTAAGATAAATGACAAAAACAATTTTTTTGAATTTAGAAGTTTTATTTACTTCTCATGAAAATTATAAATTAATGGTTAAAGTAGATATTCTCATTTGATGTTTATAACAGAAATAATTATGTTTAAAAATTTTAAAAGACTATTAGATAAATTATACTATTGATCTACTAAGTAAAGAGTTTTAAAAGAATTTTAATTACCTATTTTGATGTGTTAGTTTATTGATGTACTTCGATCCAAAATTTTATTAAAAATAAATAATTAAAAAGGCAATTAGTCTATGTCAAAAGAACATGCGTCTCTACACGTGTATAGGCCATACCAAAGAAATTCACGACTCAAAAGTTGTCTGGTGTCACTTCAATTTGATGGTGATTTTTAAAGCCCTTCAGCTTTTAATTTGTATTTGGGATAACATTAGTTAAGGGTCGTTTAATTTAATTTTCAATTATAATTTTTACTTATAATTATTATGTTTTTATATTAAATTTTATATTTTTATAATTTTTTATATTATATATCTTGATTTTTGTGTTGTATTAATATTTTTTTTCAATTTTATAATGTTTTGTTTCGATTTTTATATTTAAAAAAATTAAAAACTAAATCCACATAAAGAATCGCAACCGAACATGCCTTATGTAATCAAGTTTTAAAGATTTTTTTAATTAAGTGATTAAGTTTTTAAAATTTTCAATTGAATGATTAATATTTGAAAAATTAACCAACTAAATGAAAACACTTGACGTCGTTAGTCATTGACTTGACTCAATCCGAAAACTCTAATCTGACCCAGTTCACTCAAACTTTTTTATCTCTTCTGATTAATTTTTTAAATGTTAATCACTCAATTGAAATTTTTTTAAAATCTTTGTCACTTAACTGAAAAATATGAAAATGTTATATTAATAACCTATTTTGAAATTTTTAATATAGATTTATTTCATAAATGAATATTTTTACATAATATTTATAAATATTCTTAAAGTAT
>JAOXYD010000009.1:3661967-3673669 GCA_028565735.1 Pinacopodium congolense | reverse complement strand
CAATTAATAAATTAATTAATTAGAGTTAATTATCTCATTAAAATAATTATATTAATTATTATTAATTATAAAAATTTTATCTTAATAGTTTTTATTTTTTTCTAAAAAATCCCCTATATTTTTCATTTCTTTCAAAAATTCTTGTGTCTTTTTCATTTTTATCAAACACTTCCCTATGTTTTTCATTTTTTTTCAAACATTTTATGTACAGTAATTGTCACGTCAGCTGCTACATCACCCGTTATGTCAGCATTATTGTATAGTCACGCTGCCACATCATCACAGTCAATCTGTTATATCAACACGTCCTCCACGCTAACTACTACATTAGCGCTATGTCAACACAAAAATTTCAAGGGTGTATTTGATAATTTTATTAAAACATACGAGGTCTGAAATATTTTAAAAAATACATGAGATATTTTATAAATTATGAAAACACATAGACAAAAGGATATTTACTCTTTTCAAAATATAGTTATCACACTGCAACTGAACGTAGCATTGGTTCTCAATTTAAACATTTGACGATGATTTGTACGTTAAACAGGTAAAAATACAATTCAGAAACAGTGTGTTTGACTTGAGCATGAGAGTAGTCTTCCATGTTCCAACATAAATCTCAATCAGGATCTTCTAATAGTTAACTATTGATATCAACTTCGATGTATAAAAGTGCATGTTAATTGCAATGGTGAAATTTCATGGTTTGCACGCTCAGTAAGATACATTTAGTACCCAAGAAAGGGAAGCCATTAGAGCGGAGACTTACTGATCATTTATAACGCTTTAAACGGAGCGAAATAAGCCTACTTTAGACGAAATCGTTCACGCAAAGATTGCCATTAGGGGGTTGCTTTTAAGTTTTAATTATAACCCGTTTCATTGAAAGTTATATCTATGTATCATATAGTATGTAGCAGACTTGATTACGTGATCGCTAAACTAAAATTGTCATTCTAGACCTTAAACTCATTGATAAAAAATGTGCAAGTTTCATGCATTTTGTTTTAGTTGAAGGATAACTAAGCAAAGATCAACAATAAACAATCCAGTATAGGACCTTTACTTCAGCGCACATGTATATCGAAATTTGTAGCTTTTTTGTACTTGTCCCTTTTATGGGAGCCCCTATACATCCAATGGCTTACGTAAACCAAAAATGTCATGAGGTAAATCTATTAAATCCAACTCAATGGACTTGTTTAAAGACAACATCCAACACTTAAAAAGAGTATGCAGTTTTCCAATAGAAGGTGCTTTTGTTTAGCTAAGTAACTCTTCTTTCACACTTTCACAACACGTTTCTGAGCCTTTGTTCTGTTTTTGAATAGTATATACATTACATACAAAAGGTTCCCTCTTCCACAAACATCCAATTGCATGGGGCATGATAACGAGGATGTCAATTACTTCTGTGAGCCCCCCTCTCTCTCATCTTCTCTTTTGAGAAGACGTTTTATGTGTATGCAAATTATATGATAACAATTTGAACGTCACTCCTACATTTTCTTTTACTTTTTGACGGTCTTGTCCCATTTGTCGAATAGATGGAACTCTATGTTGTGCATTTGATTGTTTGTTAACTTTCTTTTTTCTTCCTCGTTTCTTTTGGTAGCCAAAACAAAATATACGATGGGTTCTTACTTGAAGTGAAGGTTTTTTTTTATAAATTTTATGGAATAGTGTCGTCGGACAGCTGCAATTAGAGATCAAGCAGGGCTATGAGAGTTGACATGCATGTATAGCAGCTGCAAACATCGATTTGGGACATTAGAGTTTTGTTTAGAGTTGTTGATATCAGAAGAAGGAAAAAAGGAAAATGGAAGAAAACTGACAGTTTTGTTGTGTAGCAAGCAAGCTCAAGGGCCTCCACATAAAATGCTTTTTGTTCGACATCATATGTGTTTTTGAAATCATTCTTATTCTGTCTATTGCTTGCACGATTTCCACGTATTAGGTCTCAATTTTCAAGTTAAATGCAAAGGCTAAAAGTCATAATCATCCAAACTTTCATGCCTGTCCAACTAATTAAAGTTATAGGTTTTGGAGTGGTATAAGACACTCAAATCAAATTTAAGTATCTATACATAATTTAGAAACATCATATTTTATTTTGGAACATTTTTTTTTCAACCTTCTATCTTTTTATCTTTTTTAACATAAAACAATTCACTTATGGCATCTTATAACAATCTCCTCTTTTTATAAATGAATTTATTTAGTTATATGAGTTCCTCTCAATTTATAATCTGTAGTAAAAATATAATCTAATTCAAATTTTTCGATTTTATCCCAACTTTAATTTACAATCTATAGTGAAAATATAATATAATCCATATTTTTTATTTCATCCCGATTCAACTTAAATCCTTGTACTAATTGTTAGATCGATTTTAAGGGGATTAAGAAAATATTAAAGTTAGATTTAAGAGAATTTCCATATACAATTTAAAGTTTCATATCTCAATCAAAATTTTTAAAGTAACAGATTATATCCCTTATTTTATATATCTTATTTCGACTCTCTGTCTATTTTTGATAAAGTTTATAATAATTAAAGTTAATAAATAGTCACCGTCGTAGAGTTAAGTCTTTCCATTTTGTAGTTGTCAAAACAATTTATGGCATTAAACATTTCAATTCACAGCTCCAAGTGCTCCCAGCCTAAATTTGACAAAATTCAATAGTTGAAAACAAGATCAACAACGAGGCATGGCTTAGGCCTCTCAGTTCAAGTCACGCCATAGTTCTTCAGCTTTTCGCGTTCAATTCAAAATTTTATTAGCCTGATCATGACCTTGCACGTCTGAGATTATAAAACACACATGTATTTGATAAATCCAAGAGGAAGTAAAGAAAGAGGAAAGTTCTTCCTTTTCCAGTTCTTCGATATGGGCAAGATGGAAGAAAAGGTGAATAATGACAACTTATGATTGTTGCTGTTAAAACTCATTCACTTGAATGAGCTATTATTGGTGTTTCTAGCCTGATTCATGACAAGCTAACGATGTAGAAATTGCTCTTAAGCAAAAACATCTTCAGATTCAATCTACTTGATTTTTTGCTGCTTAGTTCCTGAACAAAGAGTTTCTATCTGCTAACATCTGAAATCACTCTTGTTTCGTGGTGCTGTCAGAGATATAAGGAGTCTGAAATAATCATGTCTTCGCTTTTACGTGTGCTTGCTGGTCTCGGTTGGGTTTTTACTGCACTATTTATTGGGAATGCTCTTCTGGTGACTGACTATAAAGATACACACAGAAATATTCTCGTACGATATGACCATATGGTCAGTAATAATACCGATGCTCAGGTAAGCAATTTAGTTTAGTCTATTCAGCATACTTACGTTTTTCTACTGTGCACATAACATTGTAATGGTGAATCCTGCTGCGCGCAGAGCATTTTAGAAGCAATAGATGTTGCACCAACAGATGAAGCTGTGCAAGCCACAAAATCTGATGACATTTGTAAGGTTGGTTGATACGGTAAAGTTGCAATAATTTCATCATTGTTGCTTCTATTTGTTCACAGATATTTTTTTTTTTCCCCTCTCTCACTTTACATCTAGAATCAAGACAGGCCACATGGAAGCGAGCCACTACCTAAAGGCATTGTTACGGCGACGTCTGATCTGGAAATGCGAGCGTTATGGGGCCATCAAAAAAAGGTGCAATGCTTTTAGCTGTTATTGCTAGTAATGCCACGAATTTTCCTGAGTTGTTTTGTTTTACTTTTGTTTTCTGGCACACGAGGCGAGCCAAAACATCTACATGCATTTTTATAACAACCTAAATCCAGGTACAAAGGCTACAAAAAGCTAAAAGTGAAAACTCCAAATAAAGCACAAGAGAATTCCAGAATTTCACAAATTTATCTCAACTAAAGAAATGAATGACATAAAGATCTATTCTCCCAAAACTGATCAAACTTTTGTGAAAAAAATTTTCCTTTTTTTTTTTTCTTTTTCTCATGCTTCTTTTCAATTGTATGCCCATCTTCAGTGTTTGGCGTCTAGAAGTTTATTCCCAAACCTTTATCCTTAGGTCCTCAACTAACTGGAGAGCAGCACTTCAGCCTTCCACAAATTTTTTTTTTCATATAATAAGTTTACTCCTTCATAATTGCTAACATGTGATCTTGCTGTAGAATCCAAAGAACCAAACCAATTTACTGGCCTTGGCCGTTGGAATAAATCAAAAGGAGGGTGTTGACAAAATTGTCAGGAAGGTGGTCAGCTATGAACATTCCTTTGCAGCTCTTTTCCATTTTTTGTTGCCTATCTATCTCAAGTTTTGCTTTGATCTCCGTGTCGCAGTTCTTTTCAAGTGGATTTGTTATAATGCTTTTTCATTATGATGGTAATGTGGATGCCTGGAAAGGTTTTGATTGGAGTGATCAGTGCATACATATATCTGCAGAGGGTCAAACTAAGTGGTAAGTATCGCTGCCTAAATCTCTGCATTTGTATGGAGTTTTATGGGATGTAATCCAACATGATGGATATCCTCCATTGCTTTAGGTGGTTTGCAAAGCGGTTTTTGCACCCAGATATTGTTTCGGATTATGAATACATCTTCTTGTGGGATGAGGACCTTGGAGTTGAGCATTTTAATGCTGGAAGGTTCTTCAATATTACTTATTTTTCTTTTGCATGCCCCCTTTTTTTGTTTTTTTGGGCAAAATTGAGGTAAGTCTTACATGCATTTCAATGAATTCAAAGTTAAAGGAATTACCTCCCCTCCCTGTTTCTGCATGATTTCCAACACTAATCCCTTCTAAGGTTCCAAAGCATCATCCATATGCATGAAGTCAGTCCTCATTGAAAGGCTTTTCATAATGTTAGTCTTCCATTAAAATACTGATAACAAATGCCAGCTGCTAAAATGTACAGATGATTGATTATTTACCATTCCATTCTAGAGAAATAGGAATGCATGTCATTCTTGGATTGGCTTCCTAAATTTGTTTCCCAATGGAACCACTTTTGGTGATAAAAAAATTACGGCAAATCTGATCTCCTGCGCTCCATTGACTTCTAAATGCAGATATCTTTCAATTATCGAAGAAGAAGGGCTTCATATATCCCAGCCAGCACTTGGTCCCAATAGTACAGAAGTGCATCACTGGCTTACCGTGAGAAACCCCGGACATCGAGTCCACAGGTTCTCCTCTAGCTACACCATAGTTTTAAATGGACTCTAATATTCGTTCTGCTATTGGATCCATGTATGCATGTGTGTATATATATATATATATATATACTTTTTTTTTTTTTGGTCTTCAGCAGCCATTAATAAGTGAAATTTAACCAAATTGAATCTGTTTCGTTCCTATGATTAACTAGGAGGGTGTATGGTGGAAGAAAGTGTAGGGAAGACAGCAAGGGTCCTCCATGCGCGGGGTAGAACATTATCTAGTATAATATGGTCAGAAAAAGTTTTCCGTCTAGAAATTTGACTTCAAGTTGGTTTATTTGTACAGATACGTGGAAATGATGGCTCCAGTTTTCTCAAAAGCATCTTGGCGTTGTGCCTGGTATATGTTTCAGGTACGACCTCTTTCATTTAAGAGTAAGAAAGCTCGAGGCAAAATCAGTCTAGTATTTACTGCACTGCAAAAATAAATGTACAGGCAAACACCTTTCACTTGCTAATCACGAATTAGAGCTCCTCCCACCAAATTACATAACTTTTTCATAGTGAATTTCAGAATGACTTGGTGTACGGATGGGGTGTGGATTTTCTTCTGGGTTACTGTGCACAGGTAATTGACACTCCTGCAACCCCACATGATTGTCGCTTTATTCATATACTGGATTCTTTGATCGTTCTTTGATAGGGTAAGCGAACTGAAAATGTCGGGATTGTTGATTCGGAGTACGTAGTTCATTATGGTGTGCCCAGTCTTGGAGGAGGTCTTACGTCAGACAAGGTCAGACTGATCGTATAGGTTCCTATTTTATATTCAAAAGACAAACATTAGGAATATTCATGTCTTAGCCTATTCAGGCCATTAACTGATCAAACTGTTCATCTGCAGACACAACCATATCGAAAAACTGCCAGAGCAAGAGTAAGTTTCGTCCAACTGCTTATGAACGAAAGAATCTCCTTTTTTTTTTTTTTTTTTTTTGATATTTGAAAATAAAATATATTCTTAATCTGCCTTTTATAAAAGCCCAATAACCTTCTTGTTCCGATCTAAACAAATTACGAGTGTATAAAGGCAGCAGGATGTGTGATGATTCCAATGGTTTGACTGACTGTATTTTGCAGGTGAGAAAGTGGTCGTTTCATGAATTACACATGTTCATCGACAGGTGGAACAATGCAGTTAAAAATGATAAGTGTTGGATCGATCCATATAACTAATAAGAGGCTCAAGGGAAGTGCTTGCTTGGGTGAGACTATACAGCAACAGATTTATGTATTCTCTTCTGTAATTTAAAAATACTACAGATGCCATCGAGTTACATTCTGTACTAGGCGACAACAGATTGGTGTTCTGTTATGTAATATAAAGAAACTACAGATACCATTAGTTACTACCAAAAATATTGAAACAGTTCGATCCTTGGAAACTCTACAAGCCAAATATATCAATCACGGCGCTAAATAATTCAGACAAATTACACTCCCAGGGACATCTAGTTATGTCACACAATACGGAAAGGCATTGTACATCGCATATAACTGCTAAAAAAGATGGCATCCACCTTTCAACACCCGTTGCAATGTTTAATTATCCGAGGGATCATCAGAATAACCTCTTTCTGCTAATTACTGCAGAAATGATTGCTGCAATTTCCTCACCACAATCCTCCTGAACGTGATGCCCTGCCTTCAAAATGAAATTGTACGACACAAGTTCAGAAAGTGGACATGCGTAAAAGTTATGTTCCCATCCTAACTTTAATTAAGTTTTGTCTAGTAACAGATCCTACAATAGCTAGCATGCCTTTGACATGTTGCAAGTAGCAAACCGACTAAAAAATAAAGCAAAAGAACACAGACAAATGGAAGAGAAAGCATTTAAAGGTCTCTCATTTACTTTCTTTCTGTCTGATTGCACTTGAATAGTTTCTGCTCTCGAGGTTTACATCCTTAGGCTCAGCTCACTGATAATCATTTCAATCTGGTAGTATAGTATGTCATTATGTACCACAAATCAAATACTTCACATTATACAAATTGAATGTTATTCCTTTTACGTGAAGAACTCAATGCCAGTTACAAGTAGGAAAAAAAGGAACCCCATTCAATGAAGGGCATTATTAGTCAGGATAAAATTCTGTGTTCATGATGAGATTGATGGATTTTTCAGTACAAAAAAATGCAAATTAATATTTTTCAGGTCAAGTTAGATAGTTACCATTGGAAGCTCAATTAGTTTATGTCTTGAATTTTTACAGAAGGTTTCAACTCCATCACAGCTCAACCAACGATCTCTCTGACCCCAACAAACAGTAGTTTGAACTTGCCAATTTTGATCCAAAAGAATTGTCCTCATATCTTCGACATATCTCTATCATGCAAACAAAACAGAATGGTAGCAGGACAATGTAGAGTCATCTGAAGATAAGCAGTATGATTAAATGTCACCTGTTTTTTATAGGAAACAAGATGAAATTGTTCCTAAATCCACTTTTAGATACACTATAGTATAGCTTTAAATAAACAAGATAATTTGTTATACAATTAAATTACATAAAATTTATTTTGCTAATATTAGGAGTAGATTATTCCCTTTTTTTTTTCATTAGAAACCTGGAACTTGCACTTACAATACTCATATGTCTCAAGGATATCCTCCTTTTAAGAAATATCCATAGATAATTGGTTAAAGGGAAAATGATTGAAGTCCATTTATTTTTTCTCCATATTTCCTTAATTTTTTAATTTTTAATTTGATTGCATACTAAACATAAGAAAACAGCAAGGAAGAAACTAAGCACCTTCAGGTCCTTCTTCATGGCCCTACTAATTGCATTCAATGCAAACCCTGCTGAGCCAGATGTGAGATAAGGTCTTCTATACACCATTGCATCATCTTCTTTTATTTTATAAGGACCACAACTTGTCAAGGCTTTGTCACTGGCCCTCAGAGGATCCTGTGGGGATGCAAAAGTGAACTTTAAGTTCTGTTAAACAAAAATTGTAAAAGATATGGAAAATAACAAAGTGTAATAGTTGGAACAGAGAAGACAGACAACAACAGTAAGCTAGTAGCCCATCTAACACAACTTGAAATAAGTTTTTACCTGAGAAAAAATTTCACCAAGCAAGAAGTTGCTGAAAATAGACAAAGCCAATGGAAGGTTCGCATGCATAGCTGTTAGCTTTGAGAGAGTGAGGGACAAAAGCATTTTGTATTAGTCGTTACCATCCTAAAAATTGAAAAAGAGATGAGATTCTTTTATATTCTTTGTTGAAGATATAGGTAGAAGAATTCATCTTTACATACACTTCTTTTAAAATAGCAAAGTAAGTCAAACATAGTAAAATGAGCATTGCTATTTGGAACCTTTGCTCATCACGTGGAAGAGTTAGGATAGCATACCCACTCATCAAGATTGTTGGGGAGGAGGGAGGTCATCATAAAACAAGCAGGGTTTCCAAAACAAAAAAAGTGCTGATTTTTTTCTTATTTTCTTTGAATCTCTAGTTAGACTAGAAGTGTGCTATAACTGAAGAAAGATGTATAAAGTTTATTCTAGAACTGCATTGACCTTCTGTCTCTAGCTTGAAAAACCCAAATGACTTGAAGAAATAACAAAATGGTTAAGGTCGAGAAAATCATTACAGGAGGATTCAGGAGTACTAAATCTTTGAGCTTCTCCTGATTATTGTAAGCATATTTAACAACCACAGGTGAAAAGTATCCCTACAAAGTACATCATTTATTAGAACATCATCAGTTATATTTCAATGAAGATAGGATTGATGAAATGCATCAAACATTTGGAAAATTATGTTGCAAAACAAACCTGCACAACAATTGAAACTTTATCCACAGTCATTTCATCAATAAGGGACTTCAAGGCTGATACATATTCTGCCAGATATAATGAAAAACTCATGTCAATGTTTTCTTTTTTCCTTTTTCTCTTGATGGATATCTACAAAGTGTGAAGTTATTATATAAGAGATAATCCTTGCTTGTTTGTGTTGCTATTTAGGCTTAAGCAAATACCATCCAAAGTGTAGTCGAATCCATATTTAGGTTGAGGTTTATCTGAAAAGCCAAAACCTGTGGTGAAGGTTAGACAAAACCAATCAAAACAATATTGATAACAATTAGATTTCAAAAACAGCTATCTGAAAAGTACCCAACAAGCTATCACCTGCCACGTGAAAGGAGAAAGTATATGAGAAAAGTCAATAATAAGCCCATTTCATAATGCTGCTAAGAATGGAATGAGTTTTGACTTTACCTATCCAATCAAAAGCAACGGCATGGAAGTTCTTAGAGAGCGTGGTGATAACTTTGCGATAAGAATATGCCTGTAACAGCACTAAAACTCTTTCCCTAGGTCAGATCTTTAAAAATGACTCATGAATAGTATCTTTATTCTTCTATTGGGGTAATATCAGGAACAAAGTGTTCAAAGAAAGGAAATGGGCAGCTCATGTTGATATAGATATAGGGGACAACCTGTAGTAGTATGCTTTTATCTTTAGATACAATAACCAGGAGCAGCAAAGCATGAAGTGATTGAAACATCCTAAACAAAATATCAATCCAAACATTACAGGAACCAACAGAACAATGTGAAGACCTAGATGGCATTTTTGTTTACAACTGCTGCAATTACATGTCTCTACAATTTCTCTTGAAAAGATATCTCAACAGTCTATCCTGATTCACATGTTGTAAAATCATGCATTTAATAGATGATATTCAATACTAAAGGCAATCAAATCATAATGTCATATTAATCAAACTTATCTAACATCACTAGAACAGGTCTATTAAACTATTGCATGGTAAAAAGATAATTAGCATACTCCTAGTCCAGTACACATCAAAAACAAAAAGACGCACCTGCGAAGGAAAACCATGAATCAAAACAACTGTAGGATTATCAGCATTTCCACTTTCAACACAGAACCATCTGATTGCACAAAATCAAACACATGAACCATAATTCAATGGATAATCCCTGCGTTCAATCTCAATTTTCACTCATTAAAGAACCTATGACATCAAAATGCAGTACAGCTAGTAACCCTCCTAATGCAGCTTTAAATTTTACCTGAAAACATCACCTGAAGCCTGGGAACCACCACCCATTTTAAGTCCAAATATAGGATCTTTTGCCCTGCCAGCAGTCCCTAGAATAGGATGAGCTTTCACCTATAACAAATAAAACGATACTAACATTATTCTACCACATTCAAACAGTAATAAATGCCAGTTTGCATCATAAATCATAACAAAATAATGTACTTGAGCGTACTAGAACTTCCATCAGAACAAGATACAGTTTCATAGAAAAATGTAGATTGAACTTACATAAACCTAAATGAACTTTAACGTAATCTTTAGTAGTAGATACTGAGTAGCAGAACATACTATCTTTCCTTGTTTAAACCATTCATCAGATGGACTTGGCTCGTCAGAATATTTCCCTGCACAAAGCAGCAAACACAGCATATGAAACAATTTCAAAAAAAAAAAAAAAAAAAAAAGAAACCCAAAACAAATCAAAATTTGATAACAGTAACAAGTAAAGGGTACCTCCACGGAAAGAAAATCCATCCCCAGCAGAAACTGGAGCATCTATGAGATAGTAATCCTGTTTTAAGACCCAAAGTAGCGAATAAAATCCATCTGGGGACATAATAAAATAGGCAAATCGATTTTAATAACCAATCAAATGATGAAGATGAAAGTATACGTCATCCTGGCCTTTGGATTTGCAAGTGAGCCGAATAACATTTTTTTGGCTCTGTGGAGGCAAAATTTTAAAAGGTGTGCAAAGATACGATGATTGGGGTGGAGCAGAGAAGAGAAAAGGGAATTGGAGTTGACGAAGATGAAGTGAGGATGGGGCTTTAGGTTGAAATGCCATAGCAAAGGTGGCGTGGTGGGGAGCTTTGTCGACCTTAAATACGTTTTTGGAGGGTTGCAGTCCTCTGGCACTCGTTCTTTCAGTAGAAACAAATGATGGGCAACATGCCTGGGATGACGTATAGCAGAATCCTTCTTATCAACGGGCAGCTAATGAAGGCATAAACTCTGACTTGGTCTTCCCTTTTGATCTAAGGTGTCTAGGGCGAGATGGGATTTGTGCAATTGCATTCAACGTATTTGATAACTTCTTTTTTTTCTTAAGGATATCTCAAACTTATTCCTCTCAAATAGGATAGAATTTTCTAGATGTTATAATCCTTTTCACTTTAATCTATAATTTTTTTCACACTAAAAAAAATATTTTCAGCATATTTTTTTTATCTTTTATTAATAATTATTAAAATTATTTTATAAAATTAATTTAACTTTATTTTTCACATATATTTTTATTCACAATGTTATTGTTGTTATATTTTTATGTTAATAAATATCAATATATTTATGATTTACTTATTTCAAGTTTTCTATTTCATATTTTTACATTATTTATTTAAAATATTTATTCATAAGTAAATAATTATAAAATTATAAACATATAATGAAAATATTTATAAACATGA
>JAOXYD010000009.1:3627132-3640983 GCA_028565735.1 Pinacopodium congolense | reverse complement strand
TTGAATTGCCATTAACTTCAATTTTGACCTTCCAACTCCAAGCTTTCCATAATGGATCCTTCTTGAAACATACCTAATTTTAAAATTAACAATATAAACTCAAACCATTAGTGATTAAGCATGTTTTGTTATCATTAAAACCAATATTGGAACCTCCCTTGGTTCAACAGTAACTACAAAATATCTTTTTTAAATAATTTTATATTTAAATATATATTATTTATTTATATTAAAGAATAGGTATAAACATAAAAAAAATTATTCCTTCAAAAGATTGAAATGTATTTTAATGAAATAGAATAATTTTAAATTATATTTCAATTATAAATAATTTTACAATTATTCTTTTAGTTATAAATATAATTGAAAAAAAATAGTATTTAATCTTTTGAAGTATATGTTATTTTTTATATTTATATCTATTCTTTGTTATAAATCAATAATATATATTTAAATATAAATTTATTCATGAAAGATATTTGTGGCTATTATATATTTAATTTAAAAGATTTATCATAAATTGTTTCCTTTAAATTAAAGATTTATCAAGTATAAAACTTAGATATCCTTTAAAAGATAATATAATATATAATTAAATATTTGCTAACCAAATTTAGAAGCTATTATCTAATACTTCCTAATAAAATATTGGTGTATTAATCATTTGTTATTTTTCTAACAAAAAAACTAATTTTAAACTACCTGATTTAAACAAATTTTAGAGAGTTGGTCACTAAATTGAAAAAATTTTAAGGTTAGGCACTGAATTAATAAATTTTAAAGGTTAGGGGTACATGAGGACATCCATGTGGCAAAAGTGTCACATGGATGTCTACATAGTAAAGTTCATTAGCTTACTCAGTGTAAAATTAAAAACATTTAAGTTTTTACCTAAATTGATTAACTTTTAAAAAGTTTGGTCACTGAATTGAAAATTTTTAAAGAATGATCACTAAACTGAAAAAATCTCAAAAGGTTAATCAATTATTTACTTATTATCCATGTCATTAATAAAAAAAAGTCAAATATAAGTACATTTTAAAAATCTTTGTATATTTTTAATTTAAACTCAAACCAATCCAACCTAAATATTGGCTTACTATAAATTATATTTTTTTTGTTTTATATTACTATATGTTTTTTTTCCTCCTCTAGTAAGATTACACCACCTTTTAGTTGCCACAAAACTCATGATGGATTAAAAAAATTTCAATTTAATTAAAGAGAGACTAAACGATTATTTGATTTTTGGATAAGGAACATAACATAACACAATAAAGAAGCATAAGAGTTAAACATTAAGCTTTGCAATGGTGATAGGAAAGAGCTTCCATCTTCTCTCCATATTTTGATGGCTCCAACAATTTCTCCTCCAAATTACCTTGAGTATATCCCTTATTGTTTTGTTGTCTTGCTTTGCTCACTCCTTTTTTTCCTTCTTTATGAGAGCTTTCAATCTCCTGCTTCTTATTTAGCTCTTGGAAGCAAATATGGAGTGATAACTCTCCTAGGATGGCCTTATATTATTACTCCCCTACATTAGAGGTAGGACATAAGATTATGGCCCCTCCAATTGAATACCTTAAAGAAGGTGTACCTAATGATGTTCTAAATTAATAGGCTTCTTCCTTGACAAAATCTTGCCTTCCCACATTTGAACTTTTGAACTAACAAACAATGGAAGAGTCATGTCCTAAAGGAAGTGCTACTCACTAAGGATGTTCTATTCCTATTCAAATTCAATTTATATATTAATGTTCAGAAGATACTCAATAATGGTATATGACACTACAAAAATATGTCATTATTCTTGTAGAAGTAATGACTAGTGTATAGTTGTAAGAGATCAAGACCATGTAACTGCTCATTTAGATTAATATCCATAACATGCCATTGGAGTATTGGAAAATTAATGGACTCAGACATTTAGAAAGCTATGTTAGAAAATCTATAGGAATAAATGAGGCCACAAATATCATGAAATGATTGAGTTACGCTAGAATTTATGTAATTGTTAATATTAGATAGGACTTGCTAGATTTGATCCCCTTAATGTGGCCAAGTCTAAAGAGTTGTACCTAGATGAGGTGGGTGTCATATATTAATGGAGACTTCAACTAAGCACACTGGGAAACTTGGGAGCCAATTAGAAGAAATTCATTAAGGATGATTATATGAAGCTAATGAGGCTTAACTCTAATGGATCTTTAAAGAACAAGGATTTAAATATAGAGAAAGATCTAATATAAGATGACACCAACCGTATAGACATTATTGAAGGTAAGACATGTTCTGATCATTCTGAAGATGTTCAGGTCTCTAAAGCTTAAAAGAATAAGGAAGATTAACCAAAGGAAATTATAGCATCTGAATACCAATCTGAATCATTTAGAACATGTTTAGGCGTCTACAGCTATAAATAATAAAGAGGATTAACCAAATAAAAGTATAACATCTGAAGAGTAATCTCTGACTCACTCAGAAAATGTTCAAATGTATAAAGCACTAGATAATAAAGAGGATCAATTGACGAATATTGTAGTAGCTCGTATCTCTCCTAATTTGGCTCAACCCCTTGATAATGTAAAAAGAGGAATACCTCCCTAAGAAGAAGAAGTTGTTACTATTGTAGCTCCTGTTAACATTTTATAATATGAGGAAGGATTCAAATTATAAAAACAAAAAAGGAGATCTGAGAGAAAGACCTAAGAAATAGCCTTATCCTCTCCTTTCCATTAATTATGAATTTGTTATATTGAAATGTGAGGGGTATTAATGACCTTAAGAAACAACAATTCTTTAAGTATTTTATGAAGGATTTAAAACCATTTATATGTTATCTTTTGGAAACTAAGTTAAAGGAGGATAGATTAAGCAAAATCATATATTAGACTATTATCTCAAATCACTTTACAAATCATTATAGAAGAATTGTAGTCTCATAAATCCCCATAAAGTTAGAGTAATCAACTCAATCATGACTAATTCATTCATTCATTCAAAGTTGGAACTCTTGCATGCAGAATGCATTTTTAACTAACATGTATGTATGCCTCTAGTTTGTTTTTCAGAGAACATCCTTGTGGAGTAAGTTAGTAAAAGTCTCTTCTTAGATGAATGATTCCAAGATTTTTCTATGGGATTTGAATAATACTTTATCCCCTTTGGAAGCTAAAGGTAATGTCTTATTAAGGAATCATTTAAAGGATATCTAAGAATCCATTTTAAAGATAGGTATCACTGATCTTAATATGAGAGGTCTATACAATTTATTAGGGGGAAAAAACTTAATAGAGCTATGGAGAATAGTCATTGGTTGAATAGTTTCCTAAAGATTTTAGCTTTTCTCAATAATCCTTTTTTTTTCAAATCATACTGCTATAGCCATTAGTGAATTAAATATAAATAAGAGGACTCATTTCTATTTCAAGTTTAACAGTTATTTAATTAATGATCTAGGATTTAAGATTGAAAGTGACAAGGTTCTAGAGCTTTCTATTAATGAGCATAAATCATTTATTTATAGAAGGATATTACAAAGAATAAAGGAATAACTAAAACTTATTAAACTAGAGAAATATGAAAACACTTAAGCAGAAGTTCAAGCAACTAAGGAGATGCTATATATGATACAAAATCTTTATATCTTGATCCTCTAAATACTTTGAGATAACTTTAGGAAAAAAGAGCTTAGAAGAAAATAGGCATGCCATTAAGGTAAATTGCTCAATTATAAAGCAAAGGTCAAGGGTTCAATGACTTAAATATAAAGATAGGAACTCCTCCCTTTTTTATAACTCTATATTAGTACAAAGAACTTCAACAGGATCTCTATCATGCATAATCACAATGGAGTTATGATCTCCTCACATAGGGAACTAAAACAAATATATTTAGCATACTTTCAAAAAATAATGGGAACCCACTTTAGTAGTTGCTCTTCTATTTAGTAACTATAATATTTATGAAGGATAGACTCTCTGTAAAATATACAAATCTACTAGCTCAACCATTTGCAGATTCTGATTTTGAGAAAGCATTATTCTCTCTACATCTAAATAAGGCACTAGGTCTTAATGGACTTTGTGCCTTCTTCTTTCATAAATCATGGCATGTATTGATGCAACTAATGATTAATGTAGTTAAGGAATTCCTTGAGAAAGGTTGTATACTGAAGAAATAAACAGAACTTATTTTACTATGGTTCTAAAAATTCCAAATTCAAGCTCACTAAAAAGACTTTAGGCCTTTTCTTGTATAAATAACATTTAAAGAGAATAGATAAACTATTGCTATCTAAGCTGAAAGGAGTGTTAAATCCTTTAATCAATCAAACTAAAGGTGGATTCATATAAGGAAGAAAGATTGGGGATAATACAACCTTGGCTCGGGAATTTTTCAAGAACTATAATAGAAAAAATTCTTTCAAAATTTGTATGATTAAAGAGGATTTTAATAACGCTTATGAATTAATAAAATGGTCCTTTGTCATCAATTTAATGCTTGCCTTTGGCTTTCCTTCTAAATATATACAATGGATCACTGAATATATATCTAATACCTCATAAAGCATATTGGCAAATGAAGAGCCTATTAGTTTGTTCAAAGGTACTAAAGGGTTTAGGCAAGGAGATCCATTGTCTCCTTCCTTATTTACTATTGGCATGGAAATGCTGTTAAGGCTAATCAATCAGGTGATTAATTAGGAGAGGAAGTTCAGATGTCATTATAAATGCAAGCTCCTAAAGACAAAATTTAGCATTTACAAATGATTTATTGCTCCTTTTTTAGGCTAATTCTAACTCCATCAATACTTTAATGAATGCATTAAGGTGCTTTATGGAGCTATTTGAGTTAGATATGAATCGAGGGAAAAGTTTTTTCTTTATTTCCTTTGTTGTTAATCATTATACTGCTTAGATATCAAACCTAACAAGTCTTTAGGTCAAGCAATTATCTTTCACCTATCTTGGGGTCCCAATCTCTCATAAGAAGCCTTCATTTAGTGATTTCTTACTTCTTATAAAAAAGATTAAGAGAAGAATAAATAATCATTGAAACAAGAATCTTTCCTTTATTGGTAAAGTGTAATTAGTCAACTTAGTCCTGAATTATATACATATTTATTATTCTTATTATATGGTTTGTACAAAGAATTTGATTAAGTCTATTGATAGAATGTTGAGAACCATTTTATATACTAGTCAAGCACAAGGGATCTATAAAAAAAAAGGTGAAATGAAGTGGTATTTGCCTTCTAAAAATAAAAGGAAGGTTAAGGATACTTTCTATAAAGATTAGCAATAAAACTAATTTGGCAAGGAGATTGTGAACACTGTTAAAGGATAAGCAATCCTTATAAGTACAATGGGTACATTCTCACTACTTAAAGCAAGAGAATTTTTGGTTGATCCATCTTAAAAGCAACACCTCTTAAAATATGCTAAATATCTTTAAGATTATGGGGAAAATGAGATCATTGATCAAGAGTAGATTGAGGAATGGATCTAGCACCAATTTTTGAGATGATAATTAGAGTTTTGGAGGGCCTTTATCTAATAGTAATCAGTTTTCCAATCTTAAAAATGTAACTCCTATATCTGTAAATGTTGGAGAAGTGCTATAAAGGAATACCTTTAATTTCAATCATGATTAGTGAAACAAGCTACGCAATAAATCACCTAACTTTTATCCTCAATCTGTTAGTAATGATAAATTGGCTTGGACGAAGCACTCCTTTTAATCCTTCATAAAAAAATCTTATAAAGATTATCGAAGGTCTAGTGCTTCCAAAATATCCTAATATAAGCTAATATGTGTTAAGTAGGCTACTCTAAGGACTTCTTTTATTATATGGCTTGCAATTAAAGGGAAACTATCCACTAAGGCTAGCTTTCATACTCTACAAATGCTTCCCCCTATATCCTTTATATAATAGAGGATCTAAGTTTATTCCACATATGTTCTTTAATTATGTATATACTAAATACATTTGGGGAGGGATATAAGCAATGCATGATATATCTTGTTTAGAGACAAATTGAACAAAAATAATTGTATAGCTAGTCAAATTAGGATGAGGATCCAAGGCATGGTAAATTAATTTCAAAATGGCATTTCGAACAATCATATATTCTGTTTGGATGAAGAGGAATTTGAGAATACATCAAGAGTAGTAACAAGGAGCAACTTATAATAACCTGCAAAGAGGATTCTACTATGAGGTTATCAACTTCAAGGGCTATGCAGGCAAGTTTTATGGCATAGATACATCATAACTTTTAAAATAATATGAAGTTTAAGGCAAAGGATAAATGGTTACAACTCACTTGAATTCACTTTATTAACTTTAGGTATAGTATAGATAAACTCTACTTCTTAAGCAATTTATAAAATTGGAATAATAGGAAGGCTCTTGGATGAATTGGTGTAGCTCACTTGAATTCATAGCCCATTGTTTAATTAAAAGATTATAGTTTATGCTATATTATAGATAATTAGCTATATCATTAATAGGTAGTTCCATGATCACCTTGTGTTCCTTCATGTCAAGTAAAGGTCACCTAATGGGATAGAGTCTATAAATTATACTTGTTCTATTCTCTTGTAGCTCCTTTGTGAGTTGAATGTTTCATTTAATTAATTTAATTTCAAATTTTCAACAAAAATTATAATTATCTATATATATTAATCAATTGAACTTTCTCATCATAAGTTCAATGATAATTTTAGTATAGCTTAAGAATTATATTCAATGCAAAGTATTTTTTTTATCACTAGACTTAACCCATTAAACTAATTTTTTAATAGGCTATTTTATAATTTAATTTGGGATAATAAGTCATTAATACCCAATCTTTTGCGATTTTTTTCATTAATACCCAATCTTTTGTGGTTTTTTTTTCAATTTAGTGCCAATTTTTTAAAACTTTTTAATTTAGTAATCAAACTTTTAAAATCCGTTTAATTCAAATCAAAAGATTAATTCTGTTTATTAATTGTTGATATATTTAACATAATATGGATTTACATACCACGTGAATTTGTCATGTAGGTCTCCATAACTAACAAAGGTTTTAGAAAAAAACATTATTACTAAAAATCTTTTGGTGCCTTGGAAAAAACATACCTAGAGAGATGGGTACAGATGTATATACAGACATTTTGTCATATGGAAATCCACAAGCATATATATCTATACTGCATTAAATAAAATAGTTAATAACTAATAAAATTAACCTTTTGACATGAATTAGATGAATTTTAAAGTTTAATTACTAAATTGAAAAGTTTTAAAGAGTTGACATTAAAGTGAAATTTTTTTAAAAGGTTCGACGCTAGTAAATCTATTATCATTTTTATTTTTTATTATATTCAATTCTCTTTAGCTTTAATTATTTTAACAACCATTAATATTTGATCATCCTATTGAAAATTTCTAAGCAAATAAAGCAAATGCCAATATGGATCAAAATTTTTGCTTATATTGTTTTAGTCGTTATAAATATAAGATATCAAGTGCATGAATAGAAATTACATCATTGTGAAAAAGTATTTTGTGGCTATAACTATTTGGAAAAGAATTCCAATAGTTTCTCAGCATTAGCAGTTTATTATTATCTGTAATGGTGAAGTACATTTTGTAGACAATGTTTAAGTCTTTTTATTTTTTTTGTTTTTTGTTTTTTGTTTTTGGTCTCAGAACAAGCTTGAGGGCTAAGATTTAACATTAAATAGTATTATTAGTATTATTATAAATGGTAAAAGTCATCCGGTTTTTCGCAAAATTTTTCCACCTACTAATGGGTAGATAAATTAAGCGCTTAAAAACCAAGAAAAGAACACGAGCAAAATCAAGCTTCTCCAGTTAAAGGTCGTACCCTACGCAATGGCATTATATGAAAAAACACCAAAAGCGACGTCGTAAATAAGAGACGGTGTGGAATCCACTCATGATTTTCCGGGAAGTTGGTATGGTTGTTTAAGGATTGGTGTTGTTCAGATTTTGCCTATTTACCCATAATTGGGTGACTGCTATTGGAAATGGCTCTCTACTTTCTCAAGCTTCCTATTCTCTTACGCTCCCCCACAACCTTGTTTTCCTTGTCAATACCCTTCGCGCCTAATTCTACAGGTTACTCTGTCTCCCTCTCTCTCCCTCTGTCGTTGAGTGATTTTCACAAACTACTTGTGGTTGCAGTTTGTGGTAATGTAATTATGCACATCTTATTGTGGTCTAATCATTTATGCTTTCGTGGACTTCAGTTAGATGGATCAACCCAGAAATGCGTTCTATGTTTAGAAGCTTTGCTGTTGCAAAGACAGGAAGGATTCAAATACCCAAAAAGTAAGCTGTTTGTGATCCTGTCATGCTTTCTTTTTTGTACATTTTCTTGCCTATTTAACATTGCCAAATTTCTGAAGCCCAAATTTTCAAAACATTTGATTCTAATATCTGCTGAATTTGAAAATTCTCATGATCAAGTTTTAGCTGGAAAATTATTACTGTCACTAGTATGCTCACGCACATGCGAGTTATATTACTTGACTATTGTGGTTATGATGGTAAAAGATATCATTTGTTCTTGAGATGTGGCGTGGTGATGGTCATGACAGTATAAGTTGAACTTTATGAATTTTGAAATGAAAGTTTATCAGTTCATTCTTTTTGGTGTTTCCTATGTTGACACCACACACATGTTTCTGGTCCAGTTGATACCTTAACTGTTCTTTGTTCTAATGACTTGATTGTCTTGTTTTTTGTCCCTGAAACTAAGTTTAGATTATGTTGTTCTTAGTAGTTGATGTACCACATGTAGAGAAATATAATGAAGTCAAAGATATTCCTTGCAATCATTGTGAAAAGAAGTTGATAAAAACCCAGTGACATACCTGTATATTGATGGATCATGTTTAATCATATTTCAAACATTTACAGAAAAAGGAGGCTGGATGAAGTATGTGTTGAAAGGTTTCAGCAGTACAGCAGGTCACTCATCCAATCATGGATTTTGCAAGGTAATTTTGTTCTTAAATTGGTGTAATCATCTTTGTTTTCATAATAAAATTCCCTGTGCTACGACGTCTCTGATGTGATGGATGACACTTCAAGCTGTGTTGAAGTGAAAATGTCCAAGCAGTTTAGGCCTAGGCTTGCTGCTACAATGCCACTATCAACTGTTACATTGGCACATTGGATAGTTAGTATTTGGGGATTTAATTTTGGATACACAACTCTGTTATATGGTTTTATTCATTTTAAAAAATATTCTTATTGTTTAAATTTACTTTT
Organism: Pinacopodium congolense; assembly: GCA_028565735.1. Classification (NCBI taxonomy): domain Eukaryota; kingdom Viridiplantae; phylum Streptophyta; class Magnoliopsida; order Malpighiales; family Erythroxylaceae; genus Pinacopodium; species Pinacopodium congolense. The sequence goes on along the minus strand of JAOXYD010000009.1, from coordinate 3,631,691 downwards.
AAAAAAACTCTTTGTAGTATCAGAAATATTTTCTGAAATAACATTTGACTAAGTTCCTATTGAATTATTTTTATAGCATTCACTATTAAAATGAAGTTATAGCAATCATACAAATTTATCACATACATAATATTCAGTTAGGTGATAGTCTATGTTAAAACAACTTGGTAGAGACTCGATAAAATGTCCTTTTTTAGATTTTCTAATGCAGCAAGATCTTTTTAGACAATTTAGAAAAATAAGAATATTTTGAAGAACAAACAAAACCATAAAAGGAGGTTCATTTCTTTTACCCTTTTAATTTTTCTCTAATAAATAACATGGAGATTTCCTGTGTGTATTTTTTGCTGATTAATTGTCCAAGCGGAATAGTTTTCTGATCCTTTACTAGTTCTATGTATGCATTAAGCAATTTGTCTATTATGTAACATTTTCAAGTTAGCATAAATGTCTTATATACTCAGTGTTTTACAGTTTTGTTTCATATTCTTGTATAGGAAAGGTACTTGTGGACGGCAAGATGGTGAACAAAGCTGGAGCACCCGTCTCTGACAAAGCTATGGTAGAGATAACAGCTGAAGTTCCAAAATATGTATGTAGGTGATTACTCACCCCTGAAGACCTTTTCATCCCCTTTCAATACATGAATATTAGACTGCAGCAACTTTTAGCTGATACTGTCTCATTGATCTTTTCTTAATCCAGAGCAGGATATAAGTTAGAAGCTGCAATTGAACAGCTTGGAGTTGATGTGGCAGGCAAGGTAGCCCTGGATTCAGGATTGTCTACTGGAGGATTTACTGACTGCTTGCTTCAGTATGGGGCATCATATGTTTATGGTGTAGATGTAGGTTATGGACAGGTATCATCAGTCTACTTTCCTAAAGTGCAACTCTATACCTGCTGCAGTGTGTGATATCTGATTGGTCTATGACTGGGAGTGTAAATGCTAAGCAGTCAGCTTCCACTATGACTTTCTCCACATCAGGTGGCAGACAAAATTCGCCGTGATGAACGTGTTTCTGTAGTAGAGAGAACAAACCTAAGATACCTCTCCGGCCTTCCCCGAAAAGTCGATTTAGTGACTTTGGATCTCTCATTCATCTCCATCCTCCTAGTAAGCCTTCAGATAAATGCACTATTACTTCGCTTTACAAATTACCCACCAGAGTTTATGACCATCATGGCAAATTTTATTCTGCCTGAATAAATGTTCATTTACTTGTCCAATATAGGTCATGCCAGCTGTAGTTAGTGTTATGAAGGAAGATGCAACTTTGGTGACCCTTGTCAAACCTCAATTTGAAGCTCGAAGATCGCAAGTAAGAAGGTTTTTCTTGTCCTTTCAATTGTAATCATAAGCAAATGTGTTCTGTGGAGTCTAAAGACTCGTGCTAGTAACTTATAAATGTGGGAGTCAAGTTACGCTACGTATATAATCCTATTTGCCCACAACCCCTAACAGGGAACCAAGTCGAACAACAGATACTTTCACCATAACCATAAATTTTTTAAGTTCTTTTGATGTGAAAACCTACTAAAAAGTTAAAATCTTCATTGCAGGTGGGAGGTGGTGGAATTGTGAGAGATCCTAACGTCCATCATGAGGTATGCCTTTCCGCTCTCTCCCCTCTGGTAGCTTTAGCTTACTAGAGCACAGTAGCCACTTTTCATGTATACCAAGAAGGTTTAAATTTGTATGATCCCCGCCCACACATGATAGAGTCATTTTAACGCCCCAGTAAAACCAAAATATAGTCGCACTCCTCCAACTACTATTATTAGAATATTCGTTGTAAAGATTGTGACACACATGCTGATCTGTGTATTCATTTGGACCAATTATTGATCTAAAAAAAATGCTATGCATATGATTGCAATTAGGTTCTCCAGAAGATTATTAACGGCGTGGAGGGCTTTGGGTTCCGCAACAATGGCTCGATCGAGTGTCCTTTAAAGGGTGCTGAGGGTAACACGGAGTTTCTGGTTTATTTTAGTCGAATAGTCCAGCAAAAAGAAGAGTGCTGAATTGAATTGAAATGAAAGAACATTGCCTTATTATGTATACGTGTATCGGCCCCTCAAGAAGTCAATGGATGAATTATCCCCGGTCTCCCATAATTGACACCATCCAACTTAGAAGCTTGGCACCTTTTATTGTACGAGGATGTAGTGCAGTTCGGCGTGCTATTGCAGTATGATCATGGAGCATGGGGGCATTTGTTGCATTATATTTGTCATGAATCTTTCCTGATGGGGTTATTAATGTACTCGTGGCAAGTTTTCACGTCAAAAGCATATCCATAATTATCGTATATCTTTCACCATTTCTATAGGTGTTCCGAGGCCAACAACCTGCCCGACAACAGAAAACCATGAGATGAGGTATTGATCAATGGCAAGTCCATTTTTGGCCATAGCAGCATCAGAAAGGAAAAGTAATTTCATCCACTCGCTGGTCCCACAGGGGTGTAGCTTGTACCATGGTCTCTTGATGTATGGATGCTCCTGAGTTTGCCAAGATTCATGTCAGTTCAGACGGTTCTGGAGACAAATCCAACAACTAAATACACGGCTTTGACCGAAATAAAAGCTCACTAGGTATCAATAACTATTACTAGATCAGAAACTGCAAATTATACATCACATCAGTGTCTTGACAGATTGAAGGACGCATAATAAACGTTTTAAACCAAAGTTTGCAACGTCCATAAAGTATCAGCTTCGTCCCAATTAATTAACTGACGAACAAGAACACAGAAATGAATTCTCGTCAATGAACAGTAACGCAGTTAAATTCCCAAAAGAACAAACCCAAAAAAAGAAAAAGAAACCAAACATGAAATTGTGATTGAAAATGAATCAGTATATATTGAAATATCCAAACCGCGATCGGTAAATTTATTTTAATAGCCTCCACCTACCAACAATCACCAAGAATGCTGAAACATATACATGCTTAAAACATAATAGAAGATGAAAGAAGAAAAGATAAATGTACCTCTTGAGTGATGAAAGTCCACTTTGATTCCAACAACACCTTTGCGGAGCAGGAAGGAAGGTCCTTCTCAATTTCATTCAACATCAACGGCCTTCTATCTGTATGCTAAAATTAATCAATATGAAATTAACCAACAAATACACACGCTAATTGGGAAAAGCTCAACAATAAAATACGATATATACAAGAATGCATTTTGAGTGAGATAACCCTCATTGCATATTTAGCCTAACAATTCTAACATGTTCAAGAGAAATAGTGAGGTTAAGCATACCACAGCAATATCCACGAAAATATAAGGCTGGAACCCTGTATGAAGCACTATAAGCTATATGAAAATCATAGTAATGAGCTCCATCGTAGCTTTGGTTGCTGTGAACCTTGCCAAGAGGATCAGAAAGAGGATAAGCATAGTAAGGATGAAAGGATAAAAACAGTGGCAACCAAATTAGCACATGAAATTTCATAGGTACAAAATCAACCTGTCTTTAAGGTTCAAAGAGTCACACATCTGGTCATTGTAGCCCAAGAGAACAGAGAAAAACAAAGAGAACACAATGGTAAAAAGAAGGATGAAAAATCTACCAGGGTGGCATCATCATCATCAACTGTCTCCTCATTTACTTCTTCTTGGATGAGATTTGCATCACTGAAACAGTCCTGTATAAAACAAGTTCTGATAAACCCACAAAAACATTAAAAATCAAATATGGGTTTCTCAGAAAAATAACACAATCTAAAGTCAAATATATGAAACCCGATGAGATGAGGGAAGGAGACAGAAGTTGTTCAATGATAAGTAACCCTCCAACTGGGAAAGGACAGAGGTCTGGGCAGGATGAACCCAAATCCAGGAGGGAGAAGACGAGTTGAGCCTTTCCCATTTATGGGCAAAAGTGGGAGCTGCTGAGACTGCAAATTCCTTGTATGACAGAGTTCCATCCCACAAGGATAAATCCATCTCTTTGATTGTTGTCAGAACGGAGCTCAACAGTAAAATTTACCTCTTTTTTGTTTCCCTAAAGTTTAAATGAATACTGAACAAATTACAAACTTCATCATCCTTGAAGTAATAAAGAAAAGAATCAACTATAGTAGAAGAGAGAGGTCAAAGCATTAACATCCCCTAGCAATAATTCATTTCACAGGTTTTCTTTGCTAGTATTTGGCAGAAGAGCCTAACTTATATATGTGTTTTAGGTGTTACTCTTAACATTTTTTTAATTTTAAAATAAAATTTTGTTTAAATTAAACAGTTTTATATGTAAATACTTAAGAGTTAATTTCACCAAAATCCCCTGTAGTTTGGCAAATTATCAATTAGGTCCCTATAGTTTCAAAATTATCAAATAAGTCCTTAAAGTTTCAAATTCCTTTCAATCTAAAAACAAATTTCAATTTAAAGTAATTGTTGCTAAAATTTTTTGTAAAAAAAAACATATTTGAGTTACTCTCATATTTATGCAATATTATAGTTATTGAATTTGTAAAAAATAAAATATTTGTATGATTTATTTGATTTTTAAAAATTTTTAATTTAATATTTTATTAAAAGAAT
>JAOXYD010000009.1:3606075-3619551 GCA_028565735.1 Pinacopodium congolense | reverse complement strand
CCCTTCATTTGTAGCATTCTTGAGTAATAGAAGCTATTTCCAAGTTCTCCAAACTCTTTGCATTTTCTCTCTCTAAAGTAGCGTTCGCAAGGTGTTTGATAAAAGTACTCTTACGAAGTACTCGTGGGAAGGCTGAACTAGCATTCTAGCCAAGCAAGGTGTTCCAAGTCCGAGGAGTTTGCTAGTGCCGCACGGTCCGTTGGTGAGAAAAGACCAAGCCCGTGACATTATGCATAGAAACTTTTGGTTCCTCCGTTCTGTGTGAAATATATTTAGGGTAAAATTACATCACCTGCCGGTCACATGACTTGCACACTATATTATAATAATATATTTATTATTAAAATAATATATATATATATATATATATATGTTATTATTATGATAGAATCGATTATAACCAATTATGAGAGGTTGATCATGTAGTCGATCTCATAAATTTATATTGTTTGTGCCACTCTAAAATATATCCTTATTTCCATGTGACAAAGAAAGAGTATTTATAAGATATTTGTTTTTTATTTTGTTATAATAATTCTTATATCTTTAATATTATTCTTTAATATGGAAACAACCATATATTCAGTTTTTCTATTTATCATTAGTTTCTATTTTGGTCCTCCATCCATTAATTTTTTTTATTCAATCATTTAACTTTGCCAAGCATTTCACTTTAGGACTTCCTTTTGATGTTCTTAAGAGAGATCATACTTGATATATACACCTTTCACAGTTGTATGTCCAGTTTGAATTTCGTCAATACCATGTAAGATTTTTCATTGATGATCTTAACTAAGGCTCTAACACAAAATGATTAATAAAGGTTTAAGGATTGAATTTGGAGATTTAATAGCTAAAAGAATTAAATATACTTTGAATTTGGAGATTTAATAGCTAGAAAAATGAAATAAAAAGCAAATTCAAGTTAGAAGACAACCTAACTCTCACAAAAAAGGGGGATCTAGCTAAATTTTTTTCATTCTTTCCCTTTCTTAGAATGTGGGCCTCGTTTTATTTTGGGGTGAGAGGAGCTACTTAGGGGCTCTAAGCTGCTCTCAGAAGTTTTTTACTTAGTGTTGACCCGTACTATCCCTTGACTGAATGTTGTACTGATGTAGAAGACATAGTCTTGAAATTTTTAGAGAAATTGTACAAAAGAAAGAAAATTGATCATAACTTTTGACTCGGGACGAGTTACGAGACTAATAATATATTTTTAAAGACTGATTTGAGCGCCTCATTACAAGGCTAATTGGCATAGTCCATTATCCTTACGAAACGACTTGAAACGGTCCAAACATCCCTTACGAAGGCCATGAACAATACACTTTAATTTTTATGTTATTCATAATTTTTTCCTAATTAGGATTCTTTTCCTTATTTATTCGTTTTGTGGTTTTGAGACTATTTAAGCTTTTTACAAAGTTGTTTTTTATGTTAGTCAATTAATAAGAATTTTCCTATTATCTTCAAATTTTCTGTGAGTTTGTTACGTTGAGTCATGTAGAATTTCATGTGCACTGCAATTCTCTCTTTCCAATGTTTGTCATGCTTTATGACATGTTCCACTGTCACTTATCTAACATAGTTAGTGATCTTAAAGTTCCTGCTCTTTTGTTTTTCTTCTGTAGTGATATACTATTTGCTTTAAACCTTTGGTAGCTTGTAGATTCATACAGGTTTTGGCATCAAACTCGCTTTTCAAGGTGGCAACCTCCTACTATCATTATTTGAAAATTTTAAGTTATGATGGTAAGTTGATTACTTTTAATTGAAACATTCTGTGCCATATCTTGATAGGCATGTTATACAATTTTGGTGATTAATGTATTCTTATTAAGATTCATTTACCTGGTTTACTTTTTTTAGAATTGTTTGTATGCTAAGGTCCTTAAGATTGGTGGCATGAGCAATGTTGTTAAGAGAGTAACTTTCCAAGCTAAAGATGTGAAACTAAAGAATGAAATAACGATGTTCATTAACCTATTTTGTGCTAGCTATTAAATAGAATTTCTTAAGAATTTGAATACTCTGCAATCCAATTCTTGTTCATAGTCGAATCAAAATTGTTTTATGACTGTTATACTAGTCGTTGGGGTGAAAACTTGTAGATCCATGAGACTTTGATATTATATACTGAAGAATACACTTACCATGTTTTAATAATGTACTGACCAGTTTGACTTATTAATTTTTGATTTACAGCCAATCTGTCGATTCTAGATTTATGGAAAAATTTGTTATGGCATTATTTATCTTATGTATAATTATTTAATTAACTAATGTATAAGATGAAGTCTATGGGATAAATATATTTTACAAATGAAATTATAATGAAGATTATAATTATGAAATTCATATGTAATTAAGTATTATCCCCTAAATTATTCTTAGTTATTGTTCTATTAAGACTGTACATGAATATAATGGAAAGATTAGCACATGTTATGATTTTCTTTATAAAGAAAGTAGTCGATCTCATATATTAAAGTATAAAGATGCTTAAACAATATATAGGTACTTGTTAGAGAACAAGTTCACTGAATTGTCTCAATATGAGAATTCTATATGGAACATTACTTTTGTATCTATAGAAATACCCATTATAATGATTGTATAAGCTGTTCATAAACTTGAAATTATTAAAGTTATCTTATATAGAGATTATTATATTTTAATACTATTTACGATATATTCTAACCATAGACTATATGGAGATAGTTGAATGATCAATATATGATTCGTCACCCTAAAGTAATTAGGGAAATTATTTTATTATTTTCGATTAGCATTAATTTAGAAAAGTTTTAGCCAAGGTAAAATGATACATTAAAAATAATTTTTGAATGTCATTAATAAATTTAGTTATTAATAGTGGAGAATTAATACGATTGGACTTAAATAGAGTAGACACTAATTCCATACTCCATGTTTAATTAGATCACTGTATGATAAAATAATTGAATTCTAAGAAAAAATCATGCATGAACAGATTAAGTCAAAACTTCTTTGACATTCTTGATATTCAAGTGATCATGATGTATTGTTAGACGTCAATCTTGATCTATTCTTATAAATTATTTAATTAGAGAATTAAAGATAAATTAAAAGAAGTTTTAGTTTATATATTTTTAATTATGAATTATAATTATTTCTATCATATTAGGAACCTAATGAGTCACAAATATATATCAACTGAGGAGAGTAAAATTAATTAAGCTACACTTAATTATGAATTTATTGAAACTTTAAAGGTTAAATATATGATATTTGATTTTATTAAATTTAAATAATAATTATAATTAAATCGAGCCTTTAATTGTAATTATGTTTAATTTTAAAATTAAAAAATCTTGTTTTTCTCTTATATAAAGGAAGAAACAATAGAGAACTTAGCAATTTTTTATTCTCTCTTCGCATTTGTTGAGTTTCTTCAAAAGTTAATCTATAAATACTCTTAGGAGCCATACGCATGTGCAGATGAAATGGTTTATCCTTGATAAACTCATCGCAAGCTATCAAATAATAAATTCCTAACTACCAAACTATGCAGTAAATGGTGAGCTAAGGTCAAACCATAGAGAGTTGGGTTGTAAATGCTATTCCAAATTTTGTAAGAAAAGGAAAAAAAACACACCATAAAGGGATGAAGGCGAAATAAGTTTAGATGAAATGAATGTAAACAAAAAGACAAACACAAAGAAAATTTAGAAAAGACTAATAACAATAGCAAAGAAGTGGGTTTGAGATATCTTTAGGAATTTGGGATGATCATTGATCCTTGAATCTAAATAAGAGATACTTTAGTCATGGTGTTACTCTATAGGTTCGAATAAGCTTTTAAGCTCTCAGTTTCTTTAAATAAGACAAATATAACGAGCTCTTGAAACTCCTTTATCTACACTATAACTTAGAATAAGCTCTCTAAATTTATAGTAAAAATCCATTAGAAGCTAAGGAATGACTAACTTAGGCCACCTACTCATAAGTTCAGAAGTTGTAACGTAAAGGTATGGAACCTAGGAGATGATTAAGTATCCTAACAAACTCAACTACTTTATTGCTACTTTTAGAAATAGCTATGGACTCTTACATATCACACGCTCAACTTAAGCTTTTGAATTAGGAAATTACCTAGATGGTGATCAAGCCTAGAAGCAACTCTTAATTCATGACATTTAACCTAAGTCCTTAACCAACCTAGGCATACAAGCATTAAATTGAACATAAAATCAACTTCATTTTCACAATTTTCATCCCTTTATCCTTCTAATATCTCCAAACTCCTAAGAAAACTAGCCACACATGTTTAATCTACTAAAAAACGATTAAAAAAGCATAAATCATACTTAATCAATTAAAAAAGCTAGAAAATTGAAATTGAAAAATTCCATTCATATATAAATAAACATAGATTCAAACATTGTCAAGGAATTAAACTATTAACTTATAAATGAAAGAACTAAACATATTGTAAATATTAAAGTAAGGATAATATTAAACTAGAACATTAAAGAACAAAGCATTCGGAAATAAGGCGATAAACCTTTGAAAAATGAAAGCAAAATAATTGAAGTTACAGAAGACAAACAATATAACGAAAGTGTAAGGTATTAGTGAAAAAACAATGAAAATCGGCCATCAAGTTGGTATAGAAGTCGACTATCCACTCTTGACCAAGACCAAGGAAACTTCTACAAGTTTCAACGTCCTCTTTGACTAAGACAAGCTCCATTCTCTCAAGATTTCACTATACTCCATTAGTGCTATGATTTTTGACCAAGGAAGGGGCCTTCTTACTCTCCAACCGATTTGCTCTCTTTAAGAAGGCTTTAAAGCTTTCATTCTCATGTTAAGAACAAGACAAAAAGTGCCTACCATTCTTTACTAGAAAGCTTGACTCGTCTCCCACTTTTTGAATATGCTTGATTTCCCTAGTGTTTGAACAAGACAAAGTTGACTACCCTCTCTCTCTTGGTTATGTCCAATTGAATGTCCACTCTTCTTATTTTTATTATTTTTCCACCATCATTCCCTTCTTGCCCTAGGGTTGCGTTGCTTATAAGTCAAGAATGAGACCCCTCAAAACGCTATAGCTTCAGCTGGATAGGAGACTCATGTGAGCCATATACTGATGCCGTCTATTGAGTGGAAGAAGCTCTTCATGTGTTTCATTTTTGTTACTTCATTTTAAAGCCAATAGACTATTGTTTTAGCTGGACAAGTGAATTTGAATTCTATTTAAATGACATAAATTAGAGATTTATGCATAAGATTGATCACCCTAGATATAATTTCTAATTCAATTGTTAGGAATAAGCTTGTGATACATAATAGTCCTAGTGATTTCCATAAGTAGTTATAGGTTAATTAGTTTTGTCAATGACCTTAACTAATTAATATATAATTTTAATTCTCTAAGTTACACAATCCGAACTTGTGAGATTGTAGCTTAGGCTAGTCGTTCCTTAGTATTTAAAATTGATGTTCCATTAGATCTAGAGAGCTTGTTATAGGTTGTCGCGTAGTTAGGGATACTTTTAGAGCTTGTTTGATTTATCTAAAGTTGGAGAAACTTAGGATTCAAGAGCTTGTTTGGATCTATAGCTAGCATCTTAGGCTAATCACAAATTATATATTTCAATGATCAGTTATATGTTCTAAATCCTAGAAATATCTTTGACACAACTTTTCATATTTGTTATTGGTTTCCTGTCTTTCACTTTATGTTCATTATTTGTCTTTCTGTTTAGTTTAATTGTCTTTACATTTTAGGGTTTTTTTTTCCTTTTAGCGCAACCTTTGGAATAACTTAGAAACATTACCAAATATCTGTGGGATCGACCCTGTTTTCCCTAATACATAGTTAGTTCGATAGTTATGTATTTTATTATTTAGTGAGCTCGCGATAGCTCTATCAAATTTTTAGCGTCGTTGTTGGGAAGCTGGTGCTTGTGTTTTAGCTATTTCAAGTATTGTTTTTGTTTTTGTTTTTATGGTCATCTTGTATTTTGTTTATTTTAGTTTCGCAATTTTTTTTTATTCTACAATCTTTTAGTGGCATCAATCATTATCAATACGATTTTCGTTTTGAATTTTCTTACTATTTTTATTTTGATAATGACTTTTAATTTCTTGTTACTTATCAGTTGGAGCATCTAGTGGCGAATTTTATATCTTTAGCTACATAAGTACCAATGGATGAAGAACACACTGAGGTATGTGACGCTTGTTCATTTTTTGGTTATCTTACTTATACATGTGCTATATTGTAGGACCAACAGTACATGTATGATTCTCCACCGTATCATTACCAAAACTAGCCAAAATTCTAACCCATGCCTCTATCTCTACCATCACTACTACAAGTTGATGAGATGTCCTTAAAGGAGATCATAATAAGTTTGGCGAAAAGCGTTATTCAATTCTAGTAAGAAATGAGGAGTAGCTTAAAGAACTTGGAAGATTAAGTAAGCCAGTTGGCAGAGGTGATCGGGAACCTAGAAGTCCAAGTCTCGTAAAGGATTCTCAATTAACTAGATGTAGAATTAAGGGAGGATGTGTGTGGAGTTTCATTGGAGTGTGGAGATTAATAGGAGAACTAAAGAGCAGAAGTAAAAGAGCAAGAGCAAGTAGGAAAGGAAGAGGCACTTGCTCGAGAAAACAAGGAGAGTGTGCAACCTTATAAGGTAAGTAATATAGTTTATGTTATTACCAACAAAATTTTGCTTCCTTTTCCTAACAATTTGAAGAAAGAGTAAGAAGAAGAGAAGAGGAGCAAATAAAAGCCATAATAAGTGAAGTTTTTGGAAGAGCCGTGAGAGAGTAAGCTGGAGGTCAAAGGTGGTAAGAAGGATGAAGAGTCTCCATATCCTTTAGTGATATTATTACAGAGACCATCCTAGGAGAAGGGAGATGTGCATTCTAGAGAGTGGACCTTGGACTTTGATGGTGAGACAATGCAGTTTCACATCTCCAAAGCTATGCGACATCCAGTTTCTGGGCCTGCTTTGAGGGAAGCTACTCCAGGCTCATCTATAAGTATGATCATGTTTCCTGTTGGGCTCAAGCTATCATTTGACATCAAATAGTATATATAATAAGGGGTCAAGCTTATTACCTTAACCAAGTTCTTATTGAGAGGCAATCCAACCTTTTCTTTTAGTTTTTTATGTCTTTTCCTTTGGGTTAAATAAGTCTTTAGCTGCTTTGGTTTGAGTGCTTTTGTGTTTTGTTTTACAGAAGCCAACAGTGAGAGTGAAAGTGGATGACTATCTCTTTTTCAAACACTTCATGGATTGCCTTATTCAGGAGATTTTTCTTGATCTAATTCCTCTGTGCTTTCATTGGATCAAGACATTGAGGACAATGTAAAATTATAAGTGTGAAGGTGGCGCAAGTTTAAAATTTTTGCACACTTGAGTTATTGTGAGTTTGATAGTAATGATTTGAATGTATTAGCTTGAAATGGTTTTGATCTTTAGTTAATAGTTAATTGTGGTATTTGAAGGATATTGATGCTTTTAATTTGAGGATCTTTGCTCAGCTCTTGAAATGATGCTAACTTTTTCATTTATCCCTTTCTTTTGAGTGCTTGCATGTAGTTTTAGTAGCCCATTTGTATGATATTTAATGTTTAAGTCCATTTTGTATGATTTGTCATATAAATGTGAAATGGGATGATTAGAATAAAGTGTCAAAAGAAAAAGGAAAAAAGAAAAAAGAAAGAATAAATTAAAATAGAAAAGAGAACAAGAAAGAAGAAAGAAGAAAAAAAGAGAAAAGTGTTCTTGTTATTAATTTTTGAAAATGTCTTTGTTTTTATGTTGTTGAATAAAAAGCATCTTTATCTTTGTTTTTGTATTGGAAAATTCCCACTCTACTAATTTCAATTCAATGTAATGTTAAAGCTATGAGTGGTACTTTTAGTCATTTGAGATGGTGATCTAACCTAGTAATCAAAGGTGTTCATAATAAGTGTTTACTCTCGCGTCAAAAAGTTGGATGACCTCTCAAATAAATATTGCTGAAATCTCAGATTGTATCATATTTTCATTTGTATTTGGTCATTTTGAGCATCCTTGATTAGTTTGTATATTAACATATACGAAATGACTTAAATGTTGGATATTGTGCATATTGAGTTACTTTTTGACTAACTGTGTACTTCACTTGTAATTAACTTGTTTTTTATCATGATAAAGTTAAAAATTGTGAATTGGATTAAAGACTGATTTCTGTTCTACTCAATTAATTATTAACTCTTGATTGGAATTATTTGAGTGAAGTGTTTAAGTCATTACTTAGATAAGCAATTGTTCAAGTGTAAAGGTATTTGATAAGAATCAGTTTTATCATATTTTTGTATGCAAATTCACTTAATTTCATTCCTATTATTGGTTCAAAAATGTTTAATTTGTGTTATATTATACTTAATCAATAGGTTATCCTCTTTTAGATGAATTTTGGATTATAAAATGAGTGGAAGATAAAAGCTTTTAAAAGATTTAAACAAAGACAACAAATGTTTTTAATAAAAGAAAAGCTTTCCAAAGGAAAGGAAAGGCGTTTAAAAAAGGAAGGGGATGGTTTAAAAAGACTTAAAACAAAAAACTTTAAAGCTTTTCAAGTTATTAGAAAAAAAATGTTGAAATGAGTGGAACTTTCCTTGGTAAATGGCTGCAGTGTTTCTAAAGGAGCTCTATATGGATTTTCATTTTGTTTTGCCCTTATTCCTTAGTTTTCGTCGTATTTTCCATTAGATTTAGTTGCTTTTTTTTTCTATTTCCAAATGTTTTTTGTCCAATGTCCGCATGCCTTATTTTAATGCTTTCCTAGGTAATATCTTTCAAGATTGTTTGTTCATTTATAAGTTTTATATTTGAATCTCTTGACATTGTATGGAACCATGCCTATATACTTATAAATAGAGACTTTTATTCTCAAATTTTCAACAGCTTTCCCTTTTATTTCTAGCCCTTATTTGTGTTATTTTGGTTTTTTGATTGGTTGTTTATCATTTGTTTTAGTTAATTTTGTAATGTTAGCTTAGATTTTGCTTGGGTTGGAAGGTATAGATGAGATTTTAAATGAATAATTGTGATTGATTATGAATTGATGGGGAATTATGTTTTAGGTTCATGTTGACTTGAAATTCTCGTTAAATGATATAAACTAGGGATTTATGCATATGATTGATCACCCTAAATATAATTTCTAGTTCAATTGCTAGGAATAAGCTTGTAATATGTAATAGTCCTAGTAATTTCCATAAGAAGCAATAGGTTAACTAGTTTTGTTAGTAAACTTAACTCATTAATCTATGATTCTAATTCTTTAAGTTACACAATCCGAACTTACGAGATTGTACTTTAAGCTAATCATTTCTTAGTACTTAATGTTGTTACACCATTAAATCTAGAGAGCTTATTCTAGGTTTTCGCATAGTTAGTGTTACTTTTAAAGCTTGTTAGATTTATCTTAAGTTGGAGGAACTTAGCATTCAAGAACTTGTTTGGATCTATAAGCTAACATATTAGGCTACCAACAATTTATATATTTCAATGATCATTTATAAGTCCTAAATCCTAAAAATATCTTCCACCCAACCTTTCATATTTGTTATTCGTTTCCTGTCTTTCTCTTTGTGTTAATTATTTTTCTTTCTATTTATTTAATTGTCTTCATATTCAAGGTTTTTTTTTTAAATTTTAGCGCAATATAAGGAATAGCTTAGAAACACTACTAATTCTCTGTGTGATTGACCCTAACTTGCCCTACTATATAGTTAGTTTGGTAAGTAGGTATTTTATTATTTGGTAACATCATTAAAAAGAATTTCTTCAATTTCTTATTCCTCTTTCTTTACTATCTTAGCTTCTTGCATTGTCTCTTTTTCTTTATTTTTACACACCTTTTCAACGTGCCTTATATTGCAGGCCTACATTTAACATCGGGCCTAAATTGACAATAGTTAGAAGTGTCATTTTGTTTCTTACAATGAGGACAAAAGGTAAAATTACCTTCCTTTTTCCTCTCAACATGTTGACTTCCTTTTGTTTTTTTGGTTCCTTTTCATTTCATTATTGTTCTTTCCTTGTTTCTGATTTGTAATAGCCTAGTTAGGTTTGGTGTTAATCTTAAATGTTCATTTAATATGTTCTTACCTTAACACTCTCCTTTGCTCTTGAACTGGAAGAGAGTTTATCAGTTCCATTGAACTGATTTATGTCATGGCTTTGGGTCTTCTAAATATGAAATCTTGCCATCAAACCTCTCAAGAATACTGATGAGAACATTACCAATAATTATATATCCTCTAACACTTCCTTTAACAACCCAAGCTAATTTACAAATTTCATAAAATTATCCCCATATTCTTTAATAGTTTCAAAATCATTGATTTTCAACAGCTCAAATTCTCTTTACCAATTGAGAACTTAAAGCTACTTTATCCTGTCAAACCTTTAAAACTCCTTTTTAACTACTTTTATAAGTCATAGTCCTTATAAAGATTGCTGAGACTGATGCATGCATAGCAACTAAAACTTTATACCTCTTCATTTTTTCATTATGATTCTTTGTTTGATTTACTATAAGATTATGTAAAAGCAAATAGCATAGTTTTAAAGGTTTCAAATGCTTTCAAATAAGGCTTTATCTTGAATAACTAAATAGCATAGTTTTTTTTCTGTTAAATAATGAAAGTATTAATATAGATAAGCTTGTTGAAATCATTTCAGCAATATAAGTCCAAAGTATTAAGTTTTCTTAGGAAAAAGAATGGTATTCTCATTTGCTTTCTCTTAACACAACCATTAAGATCTTTTAGTCTATAATATTATGCCATGAAACAATATAAGGAATGTGTTTTAAAGTTGAAAAAATAGAACAATACAACAACAAAGAAGAAGATGGAAATAGAGACAACAAATTGCTTTTTCTGTCCTAAAAAGTTTATCTTTTATTGTTTAAACATATATATATATATATATATATATGGGGGACTAACTACACATCCTTCGGCATATAGGCTTTTATGGGCTTTATTGACATGTGGACAAAAAAATACACAAAAAAATTAGGAAGCCAACACTCTGATGGCCTTTCATGGCCACCCTTGATTTTTCTATAATTTCATAAATAGGATAAGGGCAAAAACGTAAATAAATCAAAGGTAAATTTGTAAATTTTTAAATGAGTTAGGGGTCAAAATGTAAATGAGCATTAAAAATAATATGAAATGACAAAAATAACCTTAAATAAATACAAAATTGAAAAAAGACAAAAGGACAAATTGGAGAATTCAAAATTTCCAATGACTAAGGGAGCCAACACAAATGAGCATTAAAAGTAATATGAAATGATGAAAATAACCTTAAATAAAGACAAAACTAAACAAGACAAAAAGACAAAGTTGATAAGTGCTAAATTGATATAGTTTTGATGATATTTTAATGCATGTGCACCCCTAATGTGATGTTAATTAAGTTAATTTGTGTCTTGATTTATTATATTTGCATGTTAGCATCGATTTGGAGTGAAAATCCATGAAATGGTAAAGAATGGTGCTGAATTTGGAGTAAAACGGTGATCCATTGTTGACCCACGTTTTACTCTTACTAACCTGCGTTTTACTCAAGTTTTGGGACTTAAATGGTGGGAGTTAAACGGCACAGTTTAAGTGTTCTTCAAGCACTATTTAAGTACGTAGTCACGGCTTTTTCTAGCTACAACTTGCTCTAACTTGTGCTGCAACTTATCCATTGATTCCTACTCGTAGGGGACATATATAAGAAGCCGGAGAACCTATTTTTGCAGAGATTAACACATATTAGAGTCTCTAATTTAAAGATTTAGTTTATGTTTTCTCTTTTCTTCCTTAGGTTAGGGTTCTTTTTCTGTTCTTCTTTTTCCAGCTTTGTTCATGTGATTTCCAAGTTGTTGTAAGGATTCTTAAGAGTTTGTTGAGGTGTTTGAAGGTTGAATAATACTTTGGAGTAATATTTGATGAAATCTAAACCCTTCTTTACCTTATTTCATCTCTTTTATTCATATATATGCATGAACATAGGCTATTTTGGTTTTAATATGAATTTCTTGTATATTTGTTATGTTTGAAGCTTAATTCTAGCTTAGGACAAGTTTTTGAATGTCTTAAGTCCATGATTAAAACAAGTTTGGATCATAATATTTGTTTATGTGAGTGTTTAATGATTATTTTAGGTTGGCCACTTAAGATATGATTAAAGATGGTTTATGATTCGACAATTTCTACCTAAATCATTAGAAAAATCTATAAACAACATGTTTTAATCTTTGTATCCTAGAAATCCACATTAATTATCATGAGGGCACTAATCTTAAATAAAATTTAGGATTAGAACTTTTTGAATTTTAAGCCTGATGCTTATTAATTGATGAAATAACTAAAGATCAATTTAGGATGGTTAGAGAAAAGATATAGACTCAACCATAGTTATGCTTTAAGTTAGTGAATGCCTTGGATTAAGTATTCCAATCCATAACTTACTTAAGCCATTTTAGACCTAATCCTTTGCTTATTAATCAATTTGGTAATTTTACTTCAATTAGGGATCCATAACATTGCTAAGAAAGTCCTTAGGTTTAATTTAGGTGTTTTTAGTTTTTCTTGAGTCCAACTAATCTTTATAGTTTTAAGCTTTGAGTTTCCTTAAATAATTGTAATCCAATTGCTTTACTAGTTCATACAATCAGTTCTCAGTAGGTTTGATATTTTGAAATCTTAAATGTTCTTTTTTTTATTACTTGTGACCGGTACACTGCCGTTAAATTAGTTTAGATTTAAATTGAAATTGCATGTAAATTGATTGAATTATTTGAATTAAAATAGTGATACCAAATCAACATAACAAAAGTGGAGAATTCAAATTTAAAAAGGGGTGAGTTCCACGGGAGACCTACCACTAATCAAAGGAGTCAACAAAGTGTTAGCCTAACCAATCTAAAAAACAAATGAAAGACGAGCCCACTTGCAGTTACATAAAAACGATCAAGTTACGCTCGTTTTAGGTCTATGAATTGAATTGTCTTCTTCTTTCTTTTTCATCTCCAGTACCTCTTTCATCCAGTTTCATCCATTAAAACAATGGAAAACCCTTTATCGTCATCCAAGATAGAGCTGAAGAGTGAAGCACAGGTCTCCACATTGCCAGATCTCAAAAACTCCAATCTCCCTCATGCTCATGCCCACCACTAGCGATTCCACTCGAAGGTCAACTTTCAGATCCCGAACCCAGATCAATTTAGTTCATTCGATGAAGAAAATGACCTCTTCTCCACCTATATGTAACATTATTATCATGTCAGGGAGAGAAGTGGGATTATTAGGAGGAGAAGTGCGACCTTATATATATATATATATATATGATGGATAGTATGACACATGTAAACTACTCCTTTGCCTCTTACATCACTACAAGAAAAAAAAAACAT
>JAOXYD010000009.1:3561538-3605975 GCA_028565735.1 Pinacopodium congolense | reverse complement strand
TGGGTTAGAAGACAAACACAAAATGCCCTTACCAGATTTAGTTTGGGCACTAATTATCTTGCCAAATATAGGAATCGGGTCACTACAATTTCCATAGGTCATTATTTTTTATAAATGAAGAAAACATTTTCAATAATTATGTTATTAATTTTGAATTAATTTTCCTATTTTTATATCCTATTATGAAATTGATGATGGATTAATTTGCTTGAGGACAAGCAAATACTTAAGTGTGGGAGAATTGTTAGGGGTCAATTTGCATATGTTTTTCATAGATAATTATGATGTTTTGACCCCTAAATTTAGGATTATATGTTTAATTTCTGATTTGAAATGTTTACTTAATATGAATTGGGTCTTAATTAATGAATGATGAAGATTAAAGCAAGAAAGAAGCCAAAAGATAGTAAATTGGGAGCTATCCAGGACCAATACATGGGTTTGGACAGACCCCCATATTGGTCTCTAAGATTCCCATATTCGTTTGGCTCCATATGACCAGTACAACTAGTTTAAGGCATCGTATTGCCTTGGGTCAACCCACCATATTGGTTGTCAAATGCATATCCTCTAAAAATATCAATTATTGCGGCTATGACATGTTTTTCATTTATTTTCTTTGTTTGTAAGTGCAAGTGGGAGGCTGTCGAACCTATAAAAACAGACAAATAACATAGAAACATGAATCCAATTAATATAATTCATATTTGAAAATTAGAGAGAGTTACTCTTGCTTCTCCCTTATTTTTTCTTAGAGTTTCTTAACTTCAAACACTTATAATTCAAGTTATATTATGTTTTCTGAGATGCTGCTTATTGAAGAACATTGCTAAGACATATATCTGTGTTTCTAAACCATCACAGAGGGTTTCTAAACTCAGATTAATGTTGTATTTTCTTTGTTTTTTGGATTGATCAAAGTTCATGTTCATATGCTTACATTCTCTTATGTTCTTTGATTTTTCTACAAGTTATTGTGGATTTTAAAGCTGTGTTGTCATCTAGATCACATAGAGGAGTTCAAGACAAGTCCAAGAGCTTTCTAAACCTATTTTTTAACTTCTAAACTTATTATTCTACTTATAATTTTGGATCTATCAAAGTATGTGGATTAAGATGCATATTTTGTATGCTTGCATGAACATGTGTGGCTAAATCTATTTTCCAACTTAGGATAAGTGTTTTAATTTTTTATGAGATCTTGAATGCATGTGTAAAGGTCTAATTTTGTTTATTGAAAGTCTTAAAATTCTGATTTTGGGCTAGCCACTTAAGATTAGAGTGAAAGATAATTTGAGACTTGAGAAATCAACTTAGGTTGTTGGAAAAATCAATAAACAACATAAATCAATCAATGAATGACAAAACTTTGATTATTTGTGAGATTTAGAGATTTGAGATCACAAATCCAGAAATCAACTTCTTGAAATTAAAGGCCATTAACTAGATTTAAAGCATAACCAAGCTTTAAACTAAGTTTATTGGAGAAAAGAAATAAGTCTTAACCATAGCTTTGTCTTGAATTCGTGAAGGAACTCTAATTCAGCCTTTGAAAATGTTAAGAGCTCAATTAATTCATTAATCATCTAATCCTTAGTTGAATTCAAAAATTTGATAATTTGTAGTAATTTAGAAATCATTTTATAATTCAAAATTGCAAGGTTTGAAGCAAAAATATAATAGTTTAGTATTTTCATCTTTTTAAATAATTAATTTGGATTTTCCTAGATAAGTATAATGTAATTAATCTGATACTTAACTAATCACAAGTTTCTCATGGGTTCGCAACATTGGTTTTCAAAGTCAATTCATTTTGGTTTTCAAAGTAAAATTATTAAAAGCATTCCACATTTCATAATCACTCAACCAATGAGCAATAGTTAACAACATATAAAACATATGGTCCAAACCCACATTGCTCCCTTCATGTGTATTAGATTGAGAAACTACAACTTATGATGTTTGATTAGGTTTTGCCAACAGAACTCCCCTCTTCTTCGCTTTAGCTTATAATTGTTGTAAATTTATACTTGGATGGCCTTTGAATCTAGTCCCCTTAAGTTCAAAAGTGAGCTTGAATGTATGAGGATTGACATTACTATTCTTCCTTTTACTAGCATGTGTAGAAGTACCAACCTGATCCAAAAAGGAATAAGTTAGTTATGTATACTTCACAATATAATAATGAATTCTAATGATACATATGGAACTCAAACAACTGCTCTATTGACCAAGTGTGATAATATTTTCAATAGTATAACCAATTAATTACAAGTACCTGTGAACATGACTCAAGTGCAAATTGAGGAGTTGTAGGGTGTCCTTTATTGTGTTCATAAAACAATTTCACACTAATCATTTTCAACTAGTTAAACTATTAAATTTTTAATAAAGAAAAGGACACTTAAATTTGCAAATGTTTCTAATGATCCCTCCTTATTGCATTTTCTAATATTATGCTTGGTATTACCACATTTCTTACATTCTTACACTTGCTTTCCTTTCTCTTTTGCCTTCCTTTCACTCTCAACCTCCTTTCCACTTTTCAAAGTAATCACCTTTGCATGCTCTATTGGATTGGCTTCAGTTGTCTAGGAAGCTTACCAGGTAGCATTTCTTATAAGAGTTGAGAAATTTGTTCTATTTGAGTCTCCAAATTCTTAATTGATGCCTCATGATTTTGCATTCTAGACTCATTGGAATAGATGTACTTAAGAACTGTCTCTTGAAAATTTGGTGCTTCTCTTTGAGGTTGATTAGCTCTAAAGCCAAGTGGAGCTGGTCTTTAAGGATTAGCTTGAGGTTGCTCAGGTAGCTGCAAATAGTTTTGATTGTTACTCTATGAAAAATTAAGATGGTTCCTCTAACTAGGATTATAGTTCTTTGAAAAAGGGTTTCTTGTTTACCTATTGAAGTTACTAACAAATTGGGCTTGTTCATGTTCTCGAGTAAAAGGACTTCCTTCTTGACACTTTAATGATGAATGGGAGGTACTACCATAACTTTCACATTCTACGTTATGAGAACTACTAGCACTAGTCATCAAACTATCAATCTTCTTATTTAATACTTCCAATTGAGCTGTAAGAGCTACTGTATCATTGATTGCATGAATACCATATGGTTTCCTTGGATTTCATTCGGAATTATACTAAAAACTATTTAGAGTCATATCCTTAATCAGCTTGTAGGCTTTGGTCGCAGTCTTGCACATTAAATTGCCTCTAACTGCAGCATCTATGGTGCTACGAGTTGAAAGTGTCAATCCAGTGTAAATGATATCAACTTGCTGCCACGTATTGAATCCATGACTTTGACACTTTGCAAGCATCTCTCTTAAAACCGTTCCCATGCCTCGTATAGACTCTCATTCTCATATTGCATGAATGAACTGATCTCGGTTTTGATTTTGGCTACCTTAGCAGGTGGGAAAATTTTAGCTAGGAATAATTTCATTAATTCGTCCCATGTAGTAATGGAACCAGGTTGAAATGTTATCAACGAGGCTTTCGCCTTATCTCTAACAGAAAAAGGGAAAGCCTAATTGCATCATGAGAGACCCTATTGCTCTTTAAAAGATCATAAATATTAAGAAAGTTTTGAAGGTGTTCATTAGGATCTTCTAAATCTCAACATCCAAATTGGGAGAACCTAACCATTGAAATGATACTATGCGGGACTTCAAAGTTATTGACATTGACTCTAGGCCACACAATGCTAGCCACAAGTCTATCTCAGCTCCCTAAAACTAAGTCCTTCATGGTTGGTTCCCTATTTTCTACTTAAGATCCTATAACTACATGTTCCTCAGGATTCATTTCTACAAGTTCGAATTTAGTGTCACTCGAGGTTCCTACGTCTAATGGATAAAATGGGGTTGCGAGAGCTTCCTTCTTTTTCTTTCTCAACGTGCGTTCGAGTTTTGGATCGAAGTCTACTGGCTCGGATTGCATCCCCAAGTATGCATACAAGTTTAAATAAAATACTAAATAAAAGAAAATAAATAAACTAAGCAATAAAGCACACAAAGTGAAATAAATAGAAAAATTCAGAAAAATTATAAAATAGAATTTTACAAGTCCTAAAGTAATTGACACTAATTTTCCTAATATTATGGTCAAAATTCCCCAGCAACAGCGTCAAAAACTTATTATGTTGGTTAGGTGACTTTAAAACTTTGAATGATTTTGAAATGATTTTACTTTGAAAACCAATGGAGTAAAGGCAAGTACATCTATCGTAAAAGTAATATGATGGATTAAATTTCAGACTTCAAATGTCGATCCTACAGGAAAAATGTTGCTTAATTACTATGTTTATCATATTACAATTATTTAGGAAAAATCTAGAAAATTTGATTAAAAATCTAAAAATGATTTAAACTAGACTACTTTGGCTTAAGCACTTTAAAAATGATTTTGATGATTTCTAATTTAATTGAGCTTTAAAACACATTTAAGGTCTGGTTAAAGTCCTTTACAAAATCAAAACAAAGCTATGGCTAAGACTTTGCTTTTTCTTCATACAATCTTATTTAAAGTTTGGTTATGCTTTAAAATCAAGTAATTGGCCTTTAATTTCAAGAAGGTGAGTTCTAGAAAATTAATCTTAGACCTCTATCTTTCACAAAAAAAATCTAGGTTTGGTCATGTAAGGATTAATTTGTGTTGTTTATTGATTTTTCTAACAATTTAAGATGATTTCTCATTCTTAAACTATCTTAAACACTAATCTTAAGTGGCCAGCTTAAAATTGGTTCATTAAGACCTTCAATAAACAAAATTCAGACACTTTAACATGTCTTAAAACTCTTTCAAATCATCAAAACATCAATCCTTAGCAACATAAACGATTATACCACATTTGCGTCAAAGAATACAAGATATGCATTTTATACAACATAATTTGATAAATCTTAAATTAAGAGCTTAAATGTAAAGTTTAGATATTACAACAAATTCCAGAAAGACTTCTGGATGTTTCTTGAACTCTCAACTTGATTCTAGACTCCAGCCAAGCTCTAATTTATCAAGATCTTGTAGAAAAATCAAGAACATTCATAGATATAAGCATAAAAATATCAACCTTGATTAATTCGAAAAATGGAACAAAATAAGAAATAATATGAGTTTAGAAACCCCTTTAGATGATTCATAGACTCAGGTATGAGTCTTAACAATAAGCTCTAATATTTAGAAACTCAGAAACAATACAAAAATTCGAAGAACTAAGTGTTTGAAGCTATGAACTAAAGGAAAGACTAAGGTGAGAGAAGAGGAATTCTCTCTAAATGTGGCAGATTTTTTCTGCCTAATCTTCTACGTGTTTATGTTTTTTTTTTTACAGCTCCAGAAGCCTTCAATATATGCTAGAAGATAAGGGCATTAATTCTGAACATGCCACAACCATAATGTTGGAGATTGAAAGTTGATATTATTGAATGCTCCTTCAACGGCGGGCTATAGGGTGTCATTGATGGTCAAATTCTGTCTCCTTTATCGGTAGGTTGTTCATCCTTTAATGATGGTCCAGTAGGGTGCTGTTGATAGACAGAAATTAGATACATAATAACACATAAAATGAACATTTAAGCACTGAATTAGGGTTAAATTAACATGAAATAACATGCAAAACTACTATACATTTAACCCTTAATAAGAACTTTTGATCCTTGGGTGATCTAAAGCTGCCATCAAAAGACCAACAGCAATCCTTACGCTACTTTTACCAAATTTTGTAGTTAATCTAAATATCAAGATTGAGAGACTAAGATTGAAGTTTAAAAAATATTCATAAAAGATTCAAGGAATAAAGTATCATGAGAATGAGCTTTCAATTCTCTTATGATTATTTTTGTTTCTTTTAATATGTTTAGGAACTAAATTGTTATAAGATCTAGATGTTATAAACCCTAAAATGTAGTGATGTTTATTATTTCTTTGATTCAATGTAGAATTTCTACCTTTTTTTTCTAAAATTTATTTACAGATATAATAACTTGGTTTTGATTTCTATGTAAACATAAGTTTCAGTTCTATATTTGATTTCATGAATGTCGAGTAAGAGATCACCTATATGAATATATCAATCCATAGGCCATAGTCTTGCTTGGAGTTTTAAAGATAGGCTTACATACGATTTTCGAGTTAAGTGTGAATCTAGCCAAAATAATATGATCCATAAATCATAGTAACGGTTCTAATTAGAGTGAAGAACTTAAAATTAATTAACCAAAATGATAGGAATTGTATAACTTAAGAGAGAGTATGATTCATTTTAGGGATCCTACAATCTAAGCAAATTTGGATAGAACATTGAATTGAAGTTAAACAATGAACATGAACATATCTTAGGGGGATTAATTATCCAAGTCTTAGCTTCTTTAATTGCATACTTAATCTAGTGAATTTGTTTAGATTGTTTATTTAGTTATTAGTTTAATTTAGTTAATTATCAAATCAATCATTAAATTTGGATATGTTAGATAATGCTTCCAATTGAAATTTTGAGATAAGGCAAACTTCTGCTTAAATTATTAAGTTAGATAAGAAGTGTATAAATCAAGAGATTGTATGATTTACTTGAGTGAATATATGGTCTAAGCAATTCTGGAGAATCTGTTGGATTGAAATTGAACAATGAACATAAATATATCTTAAGGGGATTAACTATTTAGGTCCTAACTTCTTTGATTGCTTATTAAATCTAATGAATTTGTGTTTGAATTCTTATTTAGTTATTAATTTAATTATTATTTAGCTGTTAATTTAATTTTAGTTAAAAAATTAATCAATCATTAATTTGAATAGGTTAAATAGTAAAGAATAGAATATTAATAGAAGTTAAAAATAATTATCGTGAAATTGACAATTCAGACTCATAATAGATATACTACGATACGATAAGTGCACTTGTCTATTTGCATGGTCTTAGTATTATTAGTTAAAATTAAATTTTATTTTTATTAAAACATTAGGTGTGTAGCACGCTTACAATCAAATGTTACTTTTCTTAATCGATTTTTATTGACATTTGTTATAAGGAAAAAAAATGAAAAAGTGAAATAATTGAAATATAATAAATATAAGAGAAATGAATTTATAAGATTAAAATTATGAATAATAAAAGGAGATTTAGCTTGCTTAATGATGAGAATAATCTTTCCCACTCCTAAATCTTGCCCAAGAAAGCAAATTGTTGATGCTTGAAGACCCTAAAAAAATGGTGTAATGCTCTTACTTATCAAGCTACAAATGCCTATGGTTGATATTCATACCAACATCAATTAGAATGTGGCAGTAACTTCATAGGTGTTGGTTGACATATTGAAGATCTAGGCAACGACCCTTCGACACCATTTCTCATCATAGCCACAAAACTATAATTTCTTCGCTCGTCATTGTCTTGGTCTATTTCTATAATCATATTATCTAGATGAACGTCACCTATCCCAAACTTTTTGCAAGCCTACTGAACTTCATCAATGATGATATAACCACTACCATCTTTGTGAAAATTTGTGATGGTTGCAACTAAATTATATTCTCTCTCTATCTTATATAGGTTCCATTGTTGTCAATATCAGTTGTATCCATCAGAAACTTTGTTTAAGATTCCATCATGTGGGAATTCACTTTCTTCAAACCATCTTTAAGCTCCTTAGATGTTATTGTTTCACTATTTTAGTGCTAATAAAATTATTTTGAACCAACAATTTCTTTTTTAGACATTCGTTCTTGATTTTAACTATTGGGAATAGGTTCAAATGTGACAATATTGATCGAAGGGTGATACACATCGAGTTCGAGTTAGTCAGCCTAAGCTCAAGCTGACTACAAACTCATAAACTCATATTAATACAGAAAGGATGGAATATACCAGGCCCAAGTATCTTTTGAATAAACCCAAAGGGACTAAAGATTATGTTTGAGACAGCCTAAAAAAAATCTAATCTTTATATTTTCATTAAATACATAGTTTGTTAATCGTTGCTACAATTATGCCAAGTGGTCAAACATCCAGTTTTAACAGAGAACCTGTTATAGTTACAACTATATGTATTAACTAAAGAAATAACAAACAAGAGGGAAACAAACAAACAAGTTTTATTTCTATTAATTTTATTCTTCTAGAGTTATAGACCCTCCTCAAATCAGGGTCTTCTTCTATTAAAGGGCTTGTTTGGGCAACTCTGTCATCAATAATCCAGGTGTCTTCCTTTTCTTTAATTCCTCTCGAATATTTCCCTTATCAAATCTTTTGCATTGTCTAAGAGATTAGACCATGGCTCAGATTCTGAATTTAGTTTCTTCCTTAAGTGGTGGAACCCCACTTAAGGATGATATGAAGAATACCAGTTGCACTCCATATATCTACTTTGAGGATATAATGCTTAAGTAAAACCTCGGAAGCGACGTAATATGGACTACCAAAAACATCTGAAAAATATTACCCCGACTCATAGAAAATGAACAAGCCAAAGTTGGTAGCTTTAAGCTTGGCATCATCATCTTTGCCATAAAATAATAAATTCTCAGGCTTAAAATCCCTATGCATGACCTACAAAGAATATCAAGCCTCAACCATACCAAAAATGCTCCTTGATCAACTTGGCAGCCTCTTTCTCACTGTAATGACCCTTTGTCGCTAAACGAAATATCACAAAAATATTTGGATCAAATTTAAAATATATATATATATAATGAAAACATAATCACTTACTTAGATTATATTTTATTTCGTAGTTTAAAGGACTTTGAGAAATTCTATTTTAGTTGTCTCTATTTCTCCACCATTCTATTTTATTCTTATTACACATTATCTATTTTTTAAAAATATATATTAAAAAACATAATTTCTATTTTAAAAGTTATCAAATACTAATAAAACATCATTAAACACATTATAGGTTTCTTTGTTTATCATCTCTCACTCACACGTGATGGATTTATCTGATTGAAATTTAGTAATTATCATACTTTTTAATAACCTATACAACTAGTATACTAGAGAGTACATTTCGAATATATGGCATTTCGACTACTAAATTAATCCATAAGTGGATTTAGTAAGTTGTACCCTAGATTTTTATTGCATCATTCATCATCTTTTTCTCAATTCATATATGCTTCATATTAGTACTACCTTTTATATGAAAGGTGGGCTCTTTTAAATACTCCATGATGTAAAATTAAATTCATAATGATCTCCCTCATTTCTCAACCATTTGAATCAAATTAACTTGCTTTTTTAGAATGTCCCATTATATCGAATCAAACATGATTTTTAGGTAAAATTTTAAATATAGAAATCATTAATTTACTCTTCTAGAATTAGAATTAAAGTAAAAAGGGTATCTAAAACTAAGGTTTATATAGCCTCAAAAGGATCCTCAGACAATATAACTTGATAATATAATTTATATTATTCTTATTAGTCTATGATGCACATATGATATGATTCATTTGTTATTGTGTTGACTCTCTTTTAACAGAACATATGGCTTTTCTCAAATACTATATAGATGATAGTTCAAGTATACTTAATATCTAACTTGAGTTCACTTATTTACTCATTCAATCCACTTTTTAGAACTCAAATTTGACATATTAAAGACAGGTTAGGTGAACATATCATTTTTCAAAAGTTATGCCATTACTAATAAGTCCTTTTATCTTTATCCATCAATATACTTTACATCAACATTCATGTTTTAAGCCTTAAACTCTCATTTTACCATCTAAATAAATATTTTAAAACATGTCTCATCTCCAATCGTACAAAGTAATAGAGGTGCTTACCTGTATGGGAAGGTATCTCATATATGTCTGACATACTTCTAATATCTAGAATTAAATGTTTAATACTCATTCAATTATTCATTATATAACTGCATACTTAATTCAAAATCAAGTATTTTAACATTTTTAGGACTTAATTTTCATATAAAATTCATCTTAAAAAACAAGAATGTTTAATATTGAATTAAACATATGTTTTATAAAATACTCAATGATAAAAAATTAGCATCACTGACATAGTCATATGGCATGTTTATTTCTCTATGAGCTAATATTTCCTTATGATATAATTATGCTTATGTTTATGTGTTTGGTTCAGTTTCAACATTTGAGCTCTTTACTTTTACCTTTCAATGTGTTTGTTCATACACAACAAAATATATATGAGATTGCAGTTGCATCTCATCACATGGCATCTACAGATATTGCTTATTGCTTAATTACTCACCTTTAAGCAATGGCAATATTAAAAGGCTTACAATCTTACATACAGAACTACTCAAACATTCTTTTGATATGCATGTAGCTTATAAAAGCAACAATAGTCATCTTGAATACTATTTAGAAATCTAATTTCCAAAATATATGCAATCTTATCCATGTTGTTCATATAAAACATGTTTGATAGCCACATGATTGATTTACTTATCAAACCAACATTTGTCACTAGCTATCACAATATCATTCAAACATATCAATAAATTCACACATTTATCGTTGGATCTTATATCGTATACTTTGTGATCTTTATTAATCATACTAAAACCACATGACAGGATTACTAAATGAAATATTATATTCCACTAAATTTGATACTGCTTTAGAGCTCAAATTGGCGATAACAATATGAACATTTGATAAGCTCGTCGTAAGCTATTAAATAATAAATTTCAAACTATCAAACTATGCAGTAAATGGTGAGCTAGGGTTGAACCACAGAGAGTTATGATGCAAATGATATTTCAAAAATTGTAAGAAAAAGAAAAAAAAACACCCTAGAATGATGAAAGTGAAATAAGCTAAGATGCAATGAACGCAAACCAAAAGACAAACGCAAAGAAAATTTAGAAAAGATTAATAACAATAATAAAGAAGTGGGTTGGAGATATCTTCAGGATTTTGGGATGATCATTGATCATTTAATCTAAATAAGAGGTACTCTAGTCATGGTGTAAGCCCATAAGCTTAAATAAACTCTTGAACCCTTAGTTTCTCTAAAATAGGCAAAACTAATAAGTTCTAGAAATGTCCCGATCTCTACTATAACCTAGAATAGGCTATCCAAGTTCAATAGCAAAGACGTATTAGGTACTAAGAAATGACTACCTTAAACCACCTACTCATAATTTCGGAAGGAGTAATCTATAAGTATAGGATCCTATATTAGTTGATTAAGTATTCTAACAAATTTAACTAATCTATGGCTACTTTCGGGAATCGCTATGGACTATTACATATCACAGGCTCAACCCTAGCCTTCAAATTAGAAATTTACCAAAAAGGTGATCAAACCTATAAGCAACTCCTAATTCATTTCATTTATCCTAAATCCCAAACCAACCTAGACCTATAAGCACTAATTTAAGATAAATTTAACTCCATTCTAACAATTTCCATCCTTTCATCCTTCTAATATCTCCAAACCCCTAAGTAATCTAGCCACACATGTTCATTTCAAGCAAAATAGACATTTAAACAAAAATCATACTTAATTAAATAAAACCAAGGCTGAAAATTATAAACTAAATAATAAAAACCAAAATTCAACACTAACCTAATGGAAACAATTAACTAATCATAAACCAAATTACCAAATCTAAACTAATGACATCAAAATAAAAATTCGAACACGTATAATTTGCAAAAAACCCAAATTAAATGGTCAAGAACCTAAGAACATGCAAAAATCTTAACTATTAAGCATAAACTAATCAAAAGCATCACAAATAAGCAAAAACACGAAACATAAACCATTAAACATTCAAATTTTAAATTAATTCAGACCTGAAAA
Source organism: Pinacopodium congolense (assembly GCA_028565735.1). NCBI lineage: Eukaryota > Viridiplantae > Streptophyta > Magnoliopsida > Malpighiales > Erythroxylaceae > Pinacopodium > Pinacopodium congolense. Next base: position 3,594,164 of record JAOXYD010000009.1, on the reverse strand, counting down.
AACAAATAATTAAGCTCAAAAAACTAAAATTAAAGCTGTAAAATTGGAGGAATAAACATCTATTGATATAATAAAAAGGTTCCTTACAAAATTCATAAGTTTCAACTACAAAATCCATCAAACATTCATTCTAAGCATGAAAAGACATGAAAAAAAAAAAGATTAACACTAAGAAAGCTTGAAACTAATGGAATGGATATTAATAGATTCAGAAATATGAAAATAAAGAATTGAAAATGAAAGAGAATAGCTAAGCTTATGGAAAGAAACGAATAAACGAAGGACTATAACTGAAAACCGATGAAAAATATAAGGCAAATTGGAGTCAAAGATATGTTATAGCCATCTCTCCATGTAGAAAAGCTAAAAAAACTTGTCAAAATATATCAGCTACCTTCCCCACTCACTTAGCCAACTCCCCTAGGGCTTTGTGTCCTCACCCAATTAAAAACTCCCTAAAATGTCCTACTCTTGGTCATTTTATGATCCTCACTTTTTTTTAATCAAAGTGCTGCCATTTTGGCTCATTAATGTTGTGCTATCTCCATTTAATCACGTCCAGCTCCCAAGGTTTCTAAGCTTTTAACATTTTATTTCCCTCTTGGAGACTTTGGAAGCTTTCTTGGACCTTGGACTTTGACCTTGATGGTTTCTCCTCCATAGTTATGGAGAATGGCTCTCACGATAGAATACTTGGATGGCTTTGCAAATTCTTGCGTGGATTTACGTGAAATTCCAAGCTTTGCATACTAATTTATGCCATGGTTTAAGTCTCCTCCCTTTTTCATTTGATAAACGATTTTGCTTAAGTCTTTTTTTGTCTTTTTTTGTCTTTCCCACAATTGATGTAACTTGGACTTTTTACTCCCTTTGAGTCTATCGTTTCTAATTTTGCTCCAAACTTTGTCAAAACTCTTCCTTTTAGCATATGTTTGTGTTCAATCCTTTAATCTATATATAAACACAAAATGAACACAAATTAAGTATTTAAACACAAAACTATGATTGAAAAGACATTGAAATGCTTAAGAAATTATAAGATAGTTCAATCCTATCAATAAGCAATGTTCTTGGTCCATGTAAACCAAACCTATTAATCGTTCTTTTTTTTTCATTTAAGAACGTAGACTTTTACATCCACTTAATGTAAATTAAGATCCATCTAACTTTTTGTATCGGTTTAATTTTTTATGATTCGATTTAGGACCAACTTTTAAAACAAGTGTGTCTATCAACAAATAATGCAGTGGATTTTAATGAGTTTGACTATCGATCCTAAAGGGAAAATATTGTAATTATTAGGTTACTTAGATTACAATTATTTAGAAAGCTTCAGATGATTGATTTTAATAGTGGAAGACATCCATTTAAACTAAAGCTGCAAATTATGTAAAGGGGGTCAAGATTGCTTTTAAAGATTACCAAATGTGAAAAATAGTTAAGGTTTAGGTTTTCAATGATTCAATTAAGTTTCAAAGGTTTATGACCCCTGATCTAGGGTATTGATAGTGTTGAATTATATTAAGTTTTTATATGCATTTTAATGTGATTTAATCCTTTTTTTTATGTTTAAACGCTTATTTTATTTTTATATTGATTTTACATACAGATTTGATCATTGAACACCAATACTAGTTGAAAGGACCAAGTTTGGGGAAATTTTGAAGAAAAAAGAGCAAGAGAAGGCCAAAAAAGCATTAATTTTGGTATAGGTGACTTTGTTGATATATCAGGTGTACTTTTAGAGCTAAGATTATTATGAAAATTTATGAGGTGCAAGAATATCATGTGAGAAACCTATATATCAAATTTCATGGTCATCAAAGCTGTATAGGTGGAGTTAGAGTAGAAAATAAAGAGGGGTAAAAATTATCAACTTTCTAGGACTTAAATGGCCTCAATAAAATGGCACCATTTAATTCCCCAATAACCATTGTTTACATCCCCAGAAGCATTGTCTTACACCAAAATTAAGGGCGAACTTATATTTTCACCTCTAAAACCTTTCTAAACCCTAGGAGGATATATAAATAGCAAAAAAGAGGATATTTTTAACAATTTTGGCTCTCCTACTTGGGCAACCACCTTTTCTTCTTATTTTCTTAAGTTTTAGGGTTGTTTCCATGTTCTTTTTATGTTTCATATTCATACCTTAAAGTAGTTAGTTTAGGTATTCAACTTTAGTTTATTTGTATTGTTATTACTATCTTTTTCTATTTTTGTTTTTATTTTCATGTATTTAGTTTAGGTTATATTAAAAACTTGTTAATCTTTGAGTTTTTATTAATATAGTGCTTTCTCTTAATTTTCCAACCTTGTGTTCTTTAATTTCTTTGTGTTTTCTACATTTTATCTTTTGTTTTATTTAATTTCAAAAAAAATTTTAGTGTTATTTTCATTATATTAGCCTAGATTTTCTTTGGGTTGAAAATATTTGATGGATTAATGCATTATAATTGTGAGAATTGATTGGGTTTTGAATAGGTATTATGATTTATGCTAGGATTGAATTGGAATTCAAAATTGATGCCATGAAATAAGGATTAATTCATAGGATTGATCATTGTAGGTGGAATTTCTAGGATTTGGCTTTTGATCTGTAATTATCATTAGTGAAATCTATAAGTGGTGATAAGCTAAGTGATTTTATAGGTGAACTTAATCAATTAGTCTAGGATTTATATTCTTAAGGCTATATTATCCGAACTTATGAGATCATGGCCTTAGTTAGTCATTCTCTAGTTCTTAATGTTGTCGTGCCACTAAATCTAGAGAGCTTGTTCTAGGTTGTCGCGTGGTTAGAGATAACTTTTCTATCATATAAGACTTATCTAAAATTTGAGAAACTTAGGACTTAAGAGCTTGATTAAGTCTATAGACTAGCATTTTAAGCATAGCACAATTTATAGCAGATGAAAAGTTATTAAACATATCATTTTCTTCACAATATACATCAAACATTTCATTTTAAAATTCTCTATCATGATCACTTCTAATTGAATTTATCATGGAGCATTTTTCCACTTGAACCCTTTTTGCAAATTTAACAAAATATCTAAAGCATTCATCCTTACTAGTAAGAAATATTACCCATGTCAATCTATTATAGTCATCAATAATCATATATGCATACAATTTTTCACATACACTAGCAATTCTAGAAGGCCCAAACAAGCCCATATGCAATAATTCTAAAGATCTAGAGGTTGTTACCACATCCTTTTTCTTGAATGAAGTCTTAGTTTGCTTACCCATTTGACATGCATCGCAAATCTTGTATTTTTCATACTTCATTCTTAGTAGCCCATTTAATAGCTCCTTGGTGTAAATGTTTGAAGTCTGTTCCATGTCAACATGACTTAATCTTCGATGCCACATCTAAGCATCCTCATTCATGGAAATCAAACGCTGACGGTTGGTTTTTATAAATGCAAATTCATTGAAATTAATTCTAAATTGATGTTCTTTTAAGAACAATTTTCTTTCTTTAGCATGAACAAAAATAATACCTTTGCCTTAAGTCTGAGCTAGATCTCTATTTCCTAACTTGACCTTGATTTTGAAGGATATATCAAGTGAATTGAACCCATTAACATCTTTGACCATGTGGCTTGTACAACCATTATCAACAAGTCAAATTTTGGCTTGAGAAGGTTTATGGGACCTAGTGATAATAAATAACTGTTTTTAAAGTTGCATCTAATCCTCTATGTGATTTGCTTATTCTGTAGGTTGTTGATTTTCATAATCCTTCTTCAATCTAAAAAATTTTTCAATAGGCCTATAGCTTTAACAATGTCTACGCAAGTATTAAGGTTTATCTTTATGCCAACAATCTTCTTTAAGATGATTTATTATTTTACATGTTCAACAGGGTAGGAAGTTACCCTTTATGAGACTCTTTTGAATTTTAAATTGCCTTGCCTTTACTTGTCTTTTCTTTATTGAATTTCTTGCCATTTTTACCCTATTTTCTTTCTCTTATGCTTCTTCAAGAGTAATCCTTTTATAAGCTCTTCAAGTCTTATAGAGATCCTTTTTTCTTATGCCTACAACTAACTTATCAGTTTTGAAATTGAAAAAATTTTTATGTCACAAACTCTTCAATTACATTAATCTTGGATTCAAGTTTACTTAGTGATATTGTATAAAATATAGATGTTTATGGATGTATTTGTAAATTAATTTTACATATTATTTGATAAATTAGACTCTTAGTAACTTGTTTTTATGAACTTTAGGTACATGGTACATCAAAGGAAGCAAAATTATAAAAAGATACAAAGATAGAGTCATTTTTCAAAAGCATAGCATGCCTAAATAATGGTGTCCTTATAGTTTATAAGAAGACAACCATTGTGGTGTTGTGTTAAAGGTAGAAGCATTATGTTACACCATAATGTGCCGTTGTTCCCAAAGGTGTCGTCATTATGGTGTTAAATTAATGATAGTAGAACTATAGCCTATAACAATAGGGTCATTGTGCTTTGGCTTCTCACTGTTAAGGTGTAAGCATGAGGACAATAGCATTAAGCATTAGAAGAACAACACTGTTATGGTTCATATGACAGGCATCGTTGTGGTCTGATATTGTAGTAGAGATAATGGTTTTAAATCATATCACCAAATTTTATCATCCAACTCATCGTGTTAGGGTTTCCCAACCTTAAGAAGACATCAAGACCATTTATGAAAATTACAAAACTTATTTAAAGGTCTTTTAAAGACTTAATTAATTAATTTTGATATATTCTTTCGTACCTCCTCCATTTGAGATAAATTTCAACAAGGTTTTGATAGCTAAGGGTTAGAGATAAGCTGATTTATTTAGGGAGAAGATTTAAGGTCATTAAGGGAGCTTGGATTAGGTGGCTAGAAGTAAAAATTCTTGAAGAAGGTACATAAATGCATGATTATGTTAAAACTTAGCATAAGAATTAATATTAAGTACACACATGCATAATCATGTTTTTGGTGCCATTGTCAGGGAACCATTGGTGATACCAAGAGAATTTAGAGTTATTACTTTAACTACCTTACTTTCTTACTATGTTTTCATTGTGTTTTAGTTATTGTTTTCATTTTATTCTATACATTTATGTGTTGCATTCTATCACGTATCCACTTATGATCTTTTTACATTGTCTTCAATTATATGAAAAGGACTTTTACTTCAAATCTTGTAGAAGTTGAGCCTAAATTGAAATAGTTGTAATAAGGAATTGTAGAGAGAAGCTTAGACAAGAAGAAGAAGAAGGAGTGCCAACTCAAGAGATGGTAGAAATGGAAGAGGAACATAAACCAAGATTTATGTCGAATTATGTCAATCCATTAATCCATAGAACATAATCAAGTATTGTGAGGCCTTACATCAATATTAAAAACTTTGAGATCAATCTAAACATCATCCCTATGATGTAATAACTTATGCAATTTGATGGATTTCTCGATGAAGATCCAATTTCTCACATGGCCATCTTTGGAGATATGTGACACTTTCAAGATCAATGGTGCCTGAGATGATGCTATTAGGTTATTGTTTTTTCTATTTTCATTAAGGAACCAAACAAAGTAATGGTTGAAGTACCTTCCTCTAGGATTTATTACAAAATGGGAAAGTCTAAATGAAATATTTTTTATGTTCCCACTTACAAAGACAACTAAGTTGAGGAACATTATTTCAGCATTTAGGCAATCAAATGGAGAGATCGTATATAAGACATAAGAGCATTAAAAGCACGTGCTAAGGAGATGTCCTCACTATGGTATTTCCACTTGGCTCCAAGTGAACTTTTTATAATGGTTTCAGCCAACCAACAGAACAAATGATCGATGTAGCTACAGGTGGTACTCTAAATAACAAAAGTTTAAAGGCAGCCCAAAAGTTATTAGAGGAGATGGTAATGGACAATTCTAGTGGCAATTAAGTAGGAGCTAACCCATAAAACAAGCAGGACTATATCAAGTAGATGCTTTCATAACACTAGCTACCTAACTTGAATTGGTGAACAAGAAGATTGATAATTTAAGCTTAACAAGCAAATCAACGTCAATTACATTTTACAAGTGTTTAAGGGGAGCCTTAATAGATAATATTGTCAAACGAGCAATATGTTTACTAAAAAAGAAGAATTTGACTATTTAGGGTATAACTAAAAGATCAAAAACCTTGAAATAGTACCTACAATCTTGGTTGGAGGCAACATCAAAAGTTTTTATGGAACAATTAGTCTCTTCCAAGGTAGCCATCTCTCATATACCACCAACAGTAAAAGAATGAGCCAAGCTTAGAGGAGATGATTTTAAAATTTATTTCCATATTCAAATCTTGTTTCCAAAGCTTATAGACATCAAAAAGGCATCAAGCAACCTTAATCCATAACTTAGAAAACTAGATCAGGTAGATTGCCACTCTACTTATTAAAAGACCTTAAAGCAGTCTATTAACCGAGAGAAATCCAAGGGAGCATACCAAAGCAATAACATTAAGAACTGGAAAGGAACTGAATGATAAGCCTAAGGAAAAGAACCAACCTACTATTAATAACCAATCAAAGAGCAAGGAAAAGAAGGATGGGAGTGATGGAAAGAAGAAGTGCTCAATAAAGGAGTTTAAACTAAGACCCTCATAGCCAACAGTATTTAAGCAAGAATGCATGGACACTCAATTTAGGAAATTCCTTAAAATTTTTAAACAATTAGACATTAACTTACCAATTTTTGAAGTTTTTTCAAATATGCCAAAGTATCTATAGTTCTTAAAAGACGTCTTGATGAATAAGTGGAAATTTAAGGTGCTTTCAAATGTGACTATAAGTGAACTTTATTCTACCATCTTGCAAAATAAGCCAATCAAGAAGATCAAAGGCCTATATAATTTCACTATCCCTTGCTTAATTATTATTATAAATATTTACAGAGCTTTAGTTAATTTAGGTGCTAGCATAAATCTTATGCTTATAAAATGTTTAAGAAGTTGAGATTAGGAGAACCTAAAGCTACACGCATAAGCATACAGTTAGCTAATTGGTTTATTACGTATCTTAGAGGAATTATAGAAGATGTGTTAGTTAAATTTAATAAGTTGATCTTTCCTTGAATTTTGTTATCTTAGACATGGATGAGGATATAAATATCCCTTTGATCTTAGGAAGACATTTCCTAGCAACATCTAAGGCCATATTTGATGTCCATAAAGGGAAATTAAGCCTAAGGGTAGAGGGAACATGTATTATTGTTTTCTAAATGTTATTTTAGGCTAGTTTCCGATACCTATTTCTTTTGAAGATTAAGAGAAGACAACTTTCACATGTCTCTATAGTATGTTTGCATGTCAGAGAATGCCTTTCAAATAGTGCAATGTTTACCTTCTAATATTGCATAGTGGCTGATAGTTTATTTTAGTCCTTATTTTTCGAAGTGTTTAGTTTGTAAGTTACTTATTCTTAATGTGCTTAGGATTAAATTTTTGCTTATTTAGTGTTTTTATGCTTTAACATTTAATTTTTGATTTTGTGTGAGAATTGAATCTTATTGGTGTATTTATTATTGTGTAGGATGAATTAAAGATGGAAATAGAAATTGGAAAAAATTTAAAATGATTAAAAAAAGAAAAAAAACAAGCTAAAATTTTGTAGATAAAAGAATGTCCAAAATTTGTAAAAGAAAGCATGCAAAGCTTGGAATTTCAGGCTTCCCAAAGTTAGACATCAAAGGAGAGCTAATTCCCAAAACAAATAAGGAAGGAAGCCTTCAAACTTAGGAAAATCACACAACTAAGGAAGGAAGCCTTCAAACTTAGGAAAATCACGTAACCCGAGGAGCTCGAGTTTAAGGTTAAAAGCAGAGGTCAAACTCTAAAGTCGTAAACATTTCCAGTCTATAGGAGAGCCATCCGGGTGAAGGCCAAAATCAAGTCTCCTTAAGCACAAAATGGCATAAGATCAACAACATTAAAAGCCTAGCTCAAAATGACACAGCATCATCTTCTTCAACATTAAGTAACTTAAGACAATATAAACAGGCCATTTTTACATGCACAGGAGATGATGAAAAGTAGCAGCCACCATCAAACCATTTCCTCTAACCAAGTTCTAAGGGCAAAAGGAAGTTTTAAGCATCAAGAGCTTCATTAAGCCTCCATTTTCTAGATTTTTATATTCAAAATGGAAAACAACCATCATTATATTTATTTTTTTGTTTTTATTTTTCCCTTTATGGCTTACATTTTAGAGAATATGAATATGGATAAACTTATTTTTATTATGAGTGGCTAAACTTGTTTTAGTATTTGTTGTTTGAACTATATGTGAACTCTAGTTATTGATTGAATATTGTAAATGTTTGTGTTATTTATTAACCTTAAACTTACAACAAATTGAGAGAATGAGCTTGGTGATCTATCTTAAATTTACAACAAGAGATGACGTTTAATAGACTTATAGATAACAAGTATACTGATTTATTGGGAAGAGATTTGGATAGATTAATATACTGCGTATAAGATCGCTTCACATCTAGTTGAATGTTTAGGAAAGGCTTTGCATATCCAGATATCCTAAAGTTAATCTTAATTTCTTTAACTAGTGACATTTAGTTGCACATTGAGAGACGGTATCTAAAATATTCAAAATCTTGGGCCAAGCATAATTGAATAAATTAAACTAGAGAAAAACAAATAGAGGTAATGACAAGTCATATTCCTTAATCTTGATTTCTCTGAGTTTTAGTTTGCAATTTTGTCATTGTTGCATTACTTTATTTTACTTTTAGTTTGTTTTCAATTTACTTTTTTAAAAAAAAAAATTGTTTCAATTGGTTTCTTGAATAAAGTACAATCTGAATTGAGTGGTGACTAACTACAATCCTCATGGGATCGTTATCTACTTTTTACTATAGGTAACAACTCATATACTTGCGATTTTAAATGTAAAACTAGTAGTTTGTTTTGTAATCAACAAGTTTTTGCTGTAGTTTTCAGGGATTGTTTGTTTAGCATCTTGTTTAGTTTGGGTGACTTTGATTTAAGAGTCTTTTTACACTTTTCCTTGTGTATTTATAGGTATATTTACAGGTACATAAACACAAGGAACACGAGAAGGTCTGACAATGTGATTAACGAAGAGTTTTTTGACATCAATCGATAAGAGAGGAGACTAAGAAGAGCTAAGCACCAAGAAAATCTACAAAGAAATATGACAGAAGAAGGAGAGCAAAGAGGAGCTAAGAGAATATTGATGAATTTCATAAGGCCAGGTTTCAGTCATTAAGGAGTTGCAAGGCCTACAGTTCAAGCCAATAACTTTGAAATCAAGTTGGCACTCCTCAACATACTTCAAAGAAGTTTGCAGTTTTATAAGTTGTCCAATGAAGATCCTAATGCCCATCTTGCTAACTTTTTAGAGATCTACGACACCTTTAGGTTTAATGGGATATCTGATGATACTGTGAGTTTAAGATTGTTTCCATTTACCTTGATGGATTGGGTAAAGGCATGGTATGATTCACTATGTTCAAGGCAAATCACTACTTAAGGGCAGTTAACCAAGCATTCTTGGCTAGGTACTTTTCCTTAACCAAGACTATACGGATCATCAAGGAGATCACTAATTTTGAACAAAGTGATGGGGAATCATTGTATAAATCATAGGAGAGGTTTAAGGAATTACAGAAGAGCTACCCCCACCACAACCTTTTGAGTGAATTCTTTTTGCAAACATTCTATAATAGTGTAAATCAAAGTAGAACCATAGATACAACCGCTAGAGGTTCTTTGATAAGGAAAACCATTGATGCAGCTCATGATCTTTTGAAAGAGTTGGTAGGCAATAGTTGTATGTGGTCTAATGAGAGGAGTAGATAAGGGCAAAAGGAACAAAAATAGATGATACCAATTGACTCAGTGACAGCATTACAAACATAAATTATAACCCTCACCAAAAAATTGAGTAACATTAAAGGAGCTTCATCTTCTACAGCCAAGGCCATGCACTTTTAATGTAAGCTTTATGGGCAAGACAACCATGGCATAGCAGAATGTTTCTTATTGGGAGGTAGTGGCACTAAGTAAGTAAATTTTGGGGTCCAACCGCAACGAGATATTAATCCATACTCCAACACTTACAATTTATAGTGGAAAATCACCTAAACTTTTTTTGGAATACTATCAATGCAGGTGGTTAAGCAAGACCGCAAAGACCTCCTAGATTCCAATAAGATCGCCTTGGATATTTGGAGAACAAGATGGATAAGCTAATGGATGTCTTGGGCTCCAAACTGGCAAGTCAAGAAGAGAATCAGAAGAGGATATTTGCAAGCTAAGAGGAGAGTCAAAAGAGGATGGAGGCAAAGTTTGATAAGATTATAAAGAGTCATAGTTCATCCATCCACAACTTGGACGTACAGGTACGTCAACTTGCCAATGCTTTATCTTTTAGAAGTGCAAGTAGCCTCCCAAGCACTACTGAGTCTAATCCAAGTGAGCAGTTAATGGCCATCAAAGTTATCATGGGAAAAGAAGAAAAGGATCCAATGGATAACACTGAAACATCAAAGTTATGTTTTAGTCCTTATTTTTCTACATCTTCAATTTGGAAGTTACGTATTCTTGATGTGTTTAGGATTAAATTGTTGCTTATTTAGTGTTTTTATTTGTGTTTTATGCTTTAACATTTAATTGTTGATTTTGGGTGAGAATTGAATCTTATTGGTGTATTTATTTATTGTGTGGGATGAATTGGAGTTGGAAATAGAAATTAGAAAAAGTTAGAATAACAAAAAAGGGGAAAAAAAGCTAAAACGTTGGAAATAAAAGAATGTCCAAACCTTGTAAAAGAAATCATGCAAATCTCATAATTTCACGCTTCCCAAGGTTAGACATCAAAGGCCATGGAAAAAGCTTTCTTGTGTGAGAGGTAATTACCAACACAAACAAGGAAGCCTTCAAACCTAGGAAAATCACACAACCTGAGGAGGTCAAGGTCAAGGTCAGGTGTCCAAAGTCTCAAACATTTCTAGCCAGTGGGCCTAAAGTCAAGTCTTCTTAAGCACAAAATGGTAAAGGATCAACAACATTAAAATCGTAGCTCAGAACGACACATCATCATCTCCTTCAACCTTAAGCAGCTTAAGACAATATAAATGGCCATTTTTACACGCATAAGAGAGGACGAACAGTGGCAACCATCATCAAACCGTCTCCTCCAAGCAAGTTTCTAAGCTCCAAGGGTGAGAGACAAGTTTTAAGCATTAAGAGTTTCATCAAGCCACCATTTTCTATATTTTTATATACAAAAGGGAAGAAAACCACCATTATTTTTATTTTATTTTATTTTTGTTTTTCCCATTATGTCTTGTATTTTGGAGAATATGATTATGGATGAAATTATTTCCATTATGAGTGGGTAAACTTGTTTTTGGATTTTTTGTTAAACTATTTGTGAACTCTGGTTATTGATTCAATATTAAAAATATTTGTACTATTTATTGAGTTTAAACCTTACAACAAATCAAGAAAATAAGCTTGGTAATCTATGTTAAATATATAACGAGAGTTCGCATTTAATAGACATAATGATAATAAGTATATTGATTTATTAGGAAGAGATTTCGATAGATTGATATACTACCTATAGAATTGCTTCACATCTAATTGAATGTTTAGAAAAGGCTTTGCATATCGAGAGATCCCAAAGTTAATCCTAATTTATTTAACTAGTGACATTTAGTTGTATCTTGAAAGAGGGTAGCTAAAGTATTCAGAAATCTTGAGCCAAGCATAAATTGGATCAATTAAATCAGAGGAAAATCAATAGGGATAATGACAAGTCCTATTCTTTAATCTTAATTTCTCCAAGTTTCAATTTGCAATTTTGCCATTGGTTGGGTTACTTTCTTTTACTTTTAATTTGTTTTCATTTTACTTATCTTTTATTTTAATTTGTTTGAATTGGTTTTTTTAACAAAGTACAACCTAAATTAAGTGGTGACTGACTATAATCCTCGTGGGATTGATATCTCCTTTTTACTACAAGTAACGGCCTATATACTTACGACGTTGAACATAAAACTAATAGTTTGTTTTGCAATCAACGATAGCCATTTTCAATGACATTGTGGAGTACATCATGGAGGTATTTATGTATAATTTTTCTATTTTAGTGATTCATTTGATGCAAATCTCCTTAATTTAGAAAAAGTGCTTAAAAGATATGAATAAACCAATCTAGTTTTTAATTGGAAAGGTGCCATTTCATGGTATAAGAGGTTATAGTCTTAACCCATAAGGTCTAATGTAAGGGATTAAAAGTGGATAGGGCTAAATAGAAGCTATTGAGAAATTATCACCTCCTTCCTCTATTCAGGCTATTAGAAGTTTTCTTGAACATGCTTGTTTTTATTATAGGTTCATCAAGGATTTTCCATAGAAGCTAGACCTTTAACAAAATTGCTTGAAAAATTTTTTGATGATTTTTTACATGTTTTTATATTTTGAAAGAGATATTAACTAATGCCTCGATTATAATAATCCCATATTAGACTTTACCTTTTGAATTAATGTGTTAGGAGAGTGATTATGCCTTAGTTATATACTTGAACAAAGAAAAGACATGTATTTTCATGTCAATTTACTATGCTAGCAAAACTTTGAATGATACTCAAGAGAATTATACAACTATGGAAAAGGATTTATTAGCAATAATATATGATTTTGATAAGTTTAGATCCTTTCTTATCCTATTCAAAGTCACTATTTATATTGAATATTCTATATTACAATATTTATTGAGTAAAACTACTGCCAAGTCTAGGTTTAATAGATGGATTTTATTGTTACAGGAAGTTGATATTGAGAACAATGATAAGAAGGAAGCCAAAAAACCTAGTCACAAACCATCTATCCCTCCTTAAGCACCCATAGTCAAGGGACACAATGGAGGAAGAGATTAATAACTCCTTCCCTGATAAAAGATTATATGCATTGGAAGCACAAATAAGTGAAGTACCTTAGTTTACTAATATCACCAAATATTTGGTGATTGTAGTCCTTCTCAAGAATTTATGATAGGGTTGAACTATCTTAAGTTTTTATAAACATTTCAATGTGAATTCAACCATATTTGATGTTTAAATACTTTATTTTTATTTCTTTTAAGTTTACTTACAAATTTGATCTTAAGACAAAAATATAAGTTGAAATGGCCAAGTTTGGAATAGAATTAGAGCACAATTGGAACTAGAAGAGGTGTGGAACTAATTTTAGAACTTAGAGCATCATGTTATGAAGCTTTACATCAAATTTGAAGGTCATATGACAAGTCATGAGGAGTTCATAAAGAAAAGAACAAGACAAGTTCAGTTGAAGCACCAGCTTTGGTACAGGTGATTTTGAGGATGCATTAGGTGCATATTTGGAGTTCAGATGATTTTAACCTTTTATAGAGTGAACGAAAATCATGAGAGCATCCCATATACCAAATTTCATGGAAATTATAGGTGAATAGAAGTAGTTAGAGTAGAAAAGGCGAAGGGAGGTAGAAGCTGTCGACAAGCAGCATTTAGGGTGCTTTCCAATGAGCAATATGGCGGGTGACTCTTGCCGTATTTCTCCATTCAATTGGTGTATTGCTTGGTAAAACATTGTGTTTCTCCAAAACAAAGGGCAAACCTGCCATTTCCCTTCTAAATCATCCCAAACCCTAAGAGAGGCATGTAAAAAGGTCAAAAGGGAGCAGATTCACAACAACCTTCATTTTCCTAGATTCTCCACTATTTTTCTTAAGATTTCTCCTATTTTTCTTAGTTGTTCTTAGGGTTCTTACTATATTTTGTTTCTATTTTGATTTAATCTCTTTATATAACAATTTTAAGAGTTATTTAGCATTCAATTACTCTATTTTTTAGCTATTTAAGCTTTCATTTTTGGGTATTATTATTATGTTTAGATTATGTTTTTATGGCCTTTCTTTGTATAAACCTTGAGAGTTTGTTTATAGATTGCTTAGTTCAATTCCTAACCCTTATTTTTGTTATGTTGGTTTGCTTATTATTCGTTTATCGTTTGTGTTGGTGAATTTCGTTATGGTAGCTTAGTTTTGCTTGGGTTGGAAGATATTGATGGGATTTTGGACTTAGAATTGTGAGAGTTGACATGATTGATTTGGGCATTATGTTTTAGGTCAAGGTTGAATTGGAATTCCTATTTAATGCAATGGATTAAGGACTAATTCATAGGATTTGCAATAATAGGTATAATTTCTATTTCAATTGCTAAGAATGAGCTTGTGATACGTAATAGTCCTAGTGATTTCTATAAGTGATAATAGGCTAATTGAATTTGTACGTAAACTTAATCAACTCAGCCTAGGATTTTAATTCTCTAAGTTGTACAATCTAAGATTGTGAAATTGTGGCTTAAGCTAGTTGTTCCCTAGTGTGTTAATGTTGTTGTCTCATTAAATCTAGAGAGCTTATTCTAAGTTGTCACATAGTTAGGGATATTTTAAGAGCTTGTTGGATTTATCGAAAATTGGAGGAACTTAAGACAAAAGAGTTTATTTGTGTTTATAGACTAGCCTTTTAGATTAATCGAAAATCTATATATTTTGATGATCAATTATAAGTCTAGAATCCCGAAAATATATTTCACTTAGAATTTCATATTTTTTATTTGTTTATTGTCTTTCGTTTTATGTTAGTTATTTGTCTTTTCGTTTAGTTTAAGCCCTTCGTACCTAGGAGTTTTCTTTTCTTTTTATTTTCTTTTAGCGCAACCTTAGGAATAACTTATAAGCACTTCTAACTCTTTGTGGGATCGACCTTGACTTGTCCTACTAAATAATAGGTTTAGATAGTTATTTTATTATTTGGTGATCCACGACAGACTTGCCAATCTATCATATCAGTTAAAAGAAAATTTTCTTTTTTGATATTCAATATTATTTTTAGGAAGGCCCTTTCTTAATCAAAATATATGCAAACCAGGTAATTAGATGATGCATTTCACATCGGGAAGCTAGAGTCATCTTGGAACATTAATATCATAACCTTGTAGGAGGACCTTTTTAGAGCTAATAGAACTGCATAGAAGGTACTCCAATCTAGTTTCTATTAGCCCACACTCTTATAAGGGACCCAAAGATATGTCTGTTTTATAAAAAATTCCAAAGAATAGGTAATTTATTTAAACGTAATGAAATACCTCAAATTACAGCTATTGTATATGATATATTTGATGTTCGGGGTATTGATTTCATAAGGCTTTTCCAATTTCATATGGAAATAAATATATCCTATTTGCAATTAATTATATTTCCATATGGGGTAACCCTTTTATTTTTGTTGTTCGAAAGCACATCATATACATAATCTTACATCCTTTGGTTCATGTGTAAGAAATTTAACCAAATGCATGTTAGAATTTAGTTTCTTTAGAGGTTCAAAATATATACCTATATGCTCCTTAAGGTGTTCAACATTTGCTTTGTTGAGAACCAAACATGATGGCTTGTGCCTTTCCTCCTCAACTTCCTTCTTCTTCTTTTCTTCAACTTCTTTCTTATCTTCTACTTCTCTGACCTCTTCCTCCTTAAGCACTGCCTACCTATCTCCTTTCCCATATCTGTCAGTTGATTCCTTATAGTGATGATTCTGTGGGTCAGACTTTGGCCATGACTTTGCATGTTCCTTAATGTCAATGGGAATAATCTTAGCCTGGTAACTTCCTTCGACACACCATTTAGCTTGAATATGTTATAAATATCTAAGAAATTAGTTATATGAGCATTACGATTCTTATTTACTATGTTTCATTTAGGGGGAGTAGCAATTTCTTTTCATTTTCATAGAACTATATATAATCTTATAGCATCTAAATTATCTGTGATTTGATCCTGAAGCTCATAGTTTCTACCATTGGCCTTTGTATGTTAGATTATGTGCCTTAGAGAGAGGACCTTGACAAGTTATCCATTGTTAACGATGCTCTTAGTCCTGATTCTTGATCCATCTTGTGTTTTTATTAATCAAGGACTTACAACTTTATGCTACTCTTCGACTTCTTCTCTTTTAAACCTCTCCTAAACATCCTTTCCACTTCAAGATCTAGTTTTAAAATTTTTACATGATGAATCCTAGTCATGCAAAGAAATACCTAATCTAAAAAGTGTGAGAAAAAAAAAGATCAAGAAGTGAAGAATTCTTAATCAAAATTAAAAGTGTAGAAAATTAATGATTATTAAAACTTGAAACAAACAAAAATGGAAACAAATTAAAAATGACTAGTCTAATAAAGAATAAAAAAATTTAATAATTAGGCATAGCCCTTGGCAACAACTCTAAAAACTTAATGGTACATAGATGCACATAAGTTTTAAATAAAAATAAACCATGAATCACAACTAACAAATACTACAATACGCAATAAGGTAAGTACACATATCACTACCTAGTACAACTATTATGAGTCCAGGTTGTCAAATCTATGAGGATTGCAATTATTAGTGAATCACTAACCTTACTATCTAACCTAATCAATAGAAGATTAATGTATTGATTGATTAAGAAAATAAATAAATAATATAAAGATTTTATTTATTTTCTCTAGGATGCAATTATATTCATTGTTTAACCTTGATTCAACATATTCCTAGATTTTATTAGACCATAGGTTCTTGAAGGTAATCACATTCTCTCTCAAGTCATGTACTTTAATTCAATTTGATAAACCAAGTGAAAGTAATATCTATCTCAATCTATCAACTGAATGCGTTAATATGCTTTATAGAACTTATTGTTTCAATTAAGTTCACACATAATCTAGAAATCTTACATAAGTCTATCTGTAGGTCTCTATACAAGAAGTATTATTTATGGATTGATCTAAAACATACATTCAATTTCTCTATCAAAACATATGTAATCAAATTATTATAATTGAAGATTATATTCAAATACAATTCAAAATCAAAATCCAATTTCATTAATTCTATAAAGAAATCTAACCTAATTTGGACATTCTTTATTAAATCAAGTAAACAATGAATACTACATCATGAATTTTATAAAAACGTAAATCCTATAAGAACATTAGTTCTAATGCATTATAGAAATCAATACAATAATCATAAGGAGAAAGGATAAAGAGAAGCTCATGTTTGTATGTCTTGATTTCTTTAACTCCTTAATGATGCTTACTTGAAATCATATCTTTGATCCTTAATTTAGCTATTTAAATCCTTCTTCTCCTTTTCTCTTTTGCAAAAACCTTAGAAGATGACTTATTCTCTCCTTTAGCAGCTACTTAGAGCTTTAAAAGGCAAGATCTATATTAAAAATAACCATAATCAGGTTATTTATGTAAGTCTGCCCACAAGTATCATGACTAAGGCCACTACTATGACTATGGCTATGGCATCCTTTGCTTGAATATTATGGGAAAGGCCATGGCCTTGCTTGCGGCCTCTCTAGCTTTGCTCCTCTTTTGGTATTTTTTCTTTAACTTCTTCTCTACTCATCGTTTGGCCATTAAAATTGATATAGAGCTTCCTAACTTGGTGTTCTTGTTTTCCAAATCAATCCCACATTTTTTCCAATCCCAAAGGTGCATGAAAATTCTTAACAAAATCCTAAAAAACAAAAACAATCAATATAAAGTAAATAAGCAACATCTTATTTCAACATTTTACTCTATATGCCCATGAATCACATGAAATATTCCCTACAAATCAATAAAATCATTATGAAATCATGCCTAAAATATGTATAATTTAGGAGCTATCAGTACTATAGTAGATAATAGGTGCACTTGCCTATAATTTTGCATAGTATATAAGTAGTTGTTTTAATTAAATACTTGTCAAAAGCATTAAAAATGAGTACACACATGCACGATCATTTGGTGAGCTAATTAGCATATTTTCCAACACCTTAAATGTTCAAATGCCTTACTATATATTCTAATTTGATTTACAAGTGGTATGAGATTTGTGGAATAATCCTTTATCGTTTCCTCATCCTTCATTTCAACATTGCAAAATCTCCTTAAGAGTTAATAGTTTAAATTTATTGACCCTATCATTACCTTCAAATTTCTCTTTTAATTTTTCCCATGCTCCTCTATAGTCTCATAAGTTAAAAAATTCTTATGAAGATAACATTTGATGGAGATGCATGAATATATGAAAGGGCCTTCGATTTCTTTACTACTTTTTCATAATATTGTTTTCTTTGAGCCAAAGTTGGATTTGGCCCTAATGGAGGAGGATCTCTTCCTAATTATATTAGTTCCTATAAATCGTAAGCCTTAAGATAATATTTCATATTCACTACCTAAATTTAATAGTTTTCCCCTGTGAAAATAAGAGGAATAGGAGTACAAAAAAAAAAGAAAGAATTGATGCCATTTGAAAATTATGCTTACAAACTCAAAAAATAACTCATGTGTATTTAAGCTCTTCAAATGTTTAGCTGTAAGTGTATAACCTCAAACAATTAATTTTTTAAGACATGCACTGCCCTTAAGAAAATGGTTTTAATACCATTTATAAAATAATGGAAGGACATATAGGAAAGTATTTGCACAAGCTCAGAAGTAGATCCTATTAAACATATTGAATTTAATTACTTCGATTTCATAAAAAAGAATCTATTCTAAGAGATTTATGCTATGATATCTCAACTACTAACAACTTATCTCATCTACTGCTAACAATTTATTTAAATATTGAAACCTTGAGGAATAAGAATTGACTAGATCAAAAAAATCTTTTAAATTTTATATAAACATAAATTCAAAAGCATAAGTCTTCCATGAATTATGCTAAGAAATATCTAAAGGTGTCAGTACTTCTAATGATGGTAAGTTTAAGATATTTTATGGTATCTCAAAGAGCTTGTCTTGTCCTTGATCTTTATAAGGATTATGAGAAGTTATGCATTTGTATGCATCTTATGGCCATGTAAGCTTGAACTTGGTCCATGTTCTTGGAAGTTCCCTCAAATGAGGTCTTTTTTAGCAGTCTATTGCTTGTTTGATTGATTTTATTTTGAAAAGGAGCTTTGCTTGTGATATCTTAGCTTTCACGTCTTGTATCCCTAACATTTGAGCCAATCAGTAGTAGAACTGGGCATGATAGGTAAGTTTGTGAACTTGGATCATTTTACAAGTGTTGAAGTTAGCTATGGATTAATAAGTTCTGGAATGTTTATAAATTTAATAGTACCAACATATGAAGGCCATAAGACCCATCCAGGAAAAGGAATAAATGCTTTTCATATTAGGCTTATAATTAAATATTTATGCCTTGGGGCATAAGTCCTTCATCTATAGATTAATAACTTTATTGTGGTCTAGTATTTTTAATACCTTTTTGTTTACTTGTCCGGTGGGATTATATTGTATGTTGACAAGAAGGACTAAACATTTCAAATGGGTTATCGCCAATGTCTTCCTTTAAATTGTTTCTTCTTCCTAAAGCTAGCAAAAATGCTCATTTAGAGAGTTATAATAGAGCATAAAAATATTTCCTTAAAGTCTTATCTCATTTCCTAAGAGTCTAAACCTTTCAGGTATAATTTAGTTTGTCATTTTTATATAGTTTGTACAACCTGGTGACCAGTTGATAACCCAAGTTTCGACTTTCTACTTGTCCATAATATTAGTTGACTTGTGAAATAACCATACATAATGGTAGAATTACTTAAATTGAGTCAATAGCTAAAAGAAAATATGTACTCTTAAGATACTATTTTTTGTTGATGTTGTTTATTGGCACAATGACTATCAAGTTTACTAAAATACTAGATGATGTTCATAATCATGCATTTGAGAGGGTCCTTTAAGTTTTGAGAGTCCTTTAAGTTTTAAATATAGACATGACCCCTTTCTTTTCATTGTAATAGGCTTTTGGTTTATGGCTAATAATTTATGCTTAAGTAAAACTACAACAACTTTAGACCGTAATGTTATATGGGATTTCTATGTATAGTGCATATCTTTTTATGTAGTGATTAAATACTATAGAAAATCATTATTGATCCTCTTCTAAAGTAGGAGAGCAAGTATGCAGTGTACTGGTGATCGAAAATGACAACGCATTTTTTTATCACATTCTTGTCTTATGTATAGGAAATGAAATAACTTTCTTTAAAACTTGTGTTTGCCAAAGGGTTGCTTTCAAGTATTTATATGGTGGGGTACTATTATCCAGCTACTTCAATGTACACCCTTTCAAATTAGCCTAATTGTCTAGTCAATTTTTTTCTTTGGTCCTAAATTTAAATTCTTTTGGAAGGATCTTAGGAAATTTTCAATAGTGAGGCCTATGGTAGAACTACCTTAGATGACTTTAATAGCATCAAGTATGGTGTATCCAATGAGAAGAAGCATTAGTTGGTTACTTTTATTTTTTAGGTCAGGCATTTGAATCAAATTTAATATTTATGCTGCTATCAAATTAAGAGTAACAAATCATTGATAATTTTTTAAACTTAAATTTTCTTTGAAAGAAATATATACTAAACTAACTTCTTCTTGTGGGACGTGATGCTATTAAAAAACATGATGACATTCTGATACGAACTCTTTATATTAATCAATTCATTATTACCATCAATCAGGAATTCTTGGTCGATGCGACCCAAAATTATGTGTCAAATTTTGTTCCTCTCAATTTATTGTCTTAAATCATATCATTCTTTTTTAGAGATGATTGAATTTATCTTAGATTAGTTATGCTTATCATGTTAGTAGTATAGTTTTACTACTATTTTAGTTTCTTTGTATAGTTAGATTCTATTAGTAGGAGTTTTAACTAAAATAGTATTAAGTGTTTGAATTCTAATTAAAGTATAATTTTTTATATGAACTTTTATAAATAGCTTTCAAGATTATGAATAAAATGAGTTGAATTTTGGATTTAATAATTCATTCCAATAGTAGTATTAGAGCCAGGGATCTAAGTTTTCTAGTGTTAGGCTGTTGCCTTTGAAACACTTTTTCAAACACCTAGTATGTAGGTGGAGGTCTTATTCCCTTCGCAAAAGTCATAGTCTTTGTAGAATTTTCACAAATAGAGAGAATGTAGAGTCTTTGAGTCCTTTTACTCAAATAGTTTGTTTGCTAAGATTTGTCTCCTCCGAGAACCTGATTGGTTTTTCTGCTGACCATTTGTAATTGCTCAGATCATTCATGTATTGTAGTAACTGATCGTTGTTGTCGCTACTGACACAAATCTCGCCATAAAACCAAGTCTCTATTCATTCATCTTGGTCTTTTGCAAATCTATCCAGATCAACTATAAGAGTCCAACTATTCTCTCAACTCATGTTGCCACTAAAGACGCCTCACTGTTTCTTAGTTTCATTGCTAGCCATCACTTGTCATTGTTATCTTAGGATCTCTGTTAGCTGTCACCAATTTTTGCTAGACCTATTTTTTGTCTATTTGTTTTTATTTTAGGCATGTTCTTTACGTGCAATAATTTGGGCTTTAAAGGTGTTGGGGAGTATAAAGTGATTAAATATATCAAGCAAAATAATCATTGATGAGGAGCAATAATGGGAAACAATTTGTCTAACCAGCAATCCCGACGGAAAATGTTCTCAAATCAAAGGAATATTGGCAAGTTATTTCTGAAGGATTTGTTGAACCACCAGTTGACGTAATTTTAACAAATACCCAAAAAAGTTGAACTTGAACGATTATGATGAAAGGATAATAAGGCAAAGAACTGCCCTTTTTAAGTAATTAACCGATCGATTTTAGAGATTATATTGTCAAAAGAAACTTCAAAAGAAATTTAGGACTATATAAAAAAGAAATACCAAGGAACCTCAAGGACAAAGAGATATTAACTTCAATCTCTTCGTCAAGAATTCAACTTACTTCTTATGAAGACTGGAGAATCAATTTCTGATTTTTTTTCTCAAGGACAATGTCAATTATTAATAAGATGCATGTTAATGGTGAAAGGATAGGGATGTGACTGTAGTTGAAAAAATTCTTCGTTCAATGACATCGAAGTTTAATTAGATTGTTTGTTTAATTGAAGAATCTAAAGATCTTTGGTGTTTTTCACTTAATGAATTGTAAGGTTCTCTACTAGTTCACTAGGAAAAGATGAAACAACAAGATGACAATGAAGAACGAGCATTGAAGGTTTCATCAAAAGATCATTCTTCAACAAATAAAATATGAAATAGAGAAAGAGGGAGAGGAAGAGGTCATGGTAGAGGAAGTTGAGAGGATAAAGATTGTGAAGATTGAAAAGAAAGAAATTCTAGAAGAATTTCACCAACTTCTAGAAAATCAACATCAAATAAATAGAAGAGGACATAAAGGTTGCAAATCAGTAGATAAGTCAAATGTAAAGTGCTATAGATGTCATCGGTATGATCATTACCAGTTGAAATGTCAAACTAAGTTAAATAGACAAAATGAAGATAAGTAAAATGTGGAGTGTTATAGATGTCATTGGTATGATCATTACCAGCTGAAACGTCAAACTAAGTTAAATAGACAAAATGAAGAAAGAACCAATTTAGTTGAGTAAGAAGAACAAATATCGCTTTTAATGGCATGTAATATGACTAAAGAATCTCAATATAATATGTGTTATTTGAATACTGGTTGCAATAATCACATGTGTAAAGACAAAGTGATGTTTTCTTAGTTGGATGAGTCCTTTCACAACATTGTGAAATTGGTGATAATTTTGTGGTTTCTATGATGGGAAAAGAAAAGATAACTATCAAATCCATTCACAATATTTCTAATGTTTTCTATGTGCTAGATTTGAAATCCAATATGTTTAGTGTAGGTCAATTGCAAGAAATATGAGATTTTTTATTAAAACTAGAGTTTGTCGTAATCGAGATGCAAAATTGGGTTTAATTGCCCAAGTCAAGATGATAGTTAATCGCATATTTCTATTATATCTTTACAATGTTAGTCATACATGCTTCTCAATAAGATTAAAGACTGATGATGAAAAGATAATTGAACAATTGCATGAAACAATGAGCGAAAGGATTGAAGCTTGAAATGAAGTTGAAAGATCATTGAATTTTATGTTACAAGAAGCTGAAGCCAAAGTTGTTGCTGTTGAAGAAATAGAAAAATTTATTAAAGAAATCTTGTTGTGAATTTTATCTCGAACTAAAGTTCTTAAAGATCATATTTTAAGTTTCGAAGATGAGCAAGTATAGTTAAACAAGTCTCTTGAAAATAAAAGACAACACATTGTAGAATTTAAAGATAAGTATCTTGCTGTTAAGAAAAAAAAAAACTGATGTATAAGAAAATTCACCTCCAAGATGAGATTGTGAAACCAAGGCCTTGTTTAGTTGAGTTTTTATTTTTAGTTTTCATTTTCTGTTTTTCTAAACACATAAACCGAAAAAATAGCACAGAAACCAATAAAAACAACATGCTAATACAGTACAAAAATCGAAAAAACGCACAAAATCTAAAAAAAAAATACAAAAACACAAAAATCACAACTAACAACCCAAATAAATGTACCCTAAAGAAAAGGTACAAAGATGGTTTACAAGTGTCATTAATGCATAAGGAACTTCAATAAATAAAAAAAAGCAAGTTAAGATTGTCAAGTCTAAAGTGAAGGATTTAAAGGTTTCTATCAATGATGGTGATGATTTGGAAACACTTGTGAGTTCATGATTAGAAGATGAAAATAAGTCTAATATAAAGGAAAATAGAGAATATTTTATAGATAAAGAAGCAATCATGTACTAAGGGAAAAAAAAGACTATATCAAAATAGAAGAGTTGAAAATTTGGGAAATTCATTTTATTAGTATATTGGTATTCTCAGTTTAAAGAAGGGTGTTAGAGATAATTGAATTTCTCTTAAATTAGTTACATTTATTATGTTCATGGTATTATTTTGCTAGTATTGTGGTTTCTTTATATAGTTAGAATTCTATTAGTAATAGTTTTAATTTGAATAGTATTAGGTATTTGAGTTCTAATTCAATCATAATTTTGATATGAACTTCTATAAATAACTTTCAAGATTATGAATAAAGTGAGTTGAATTTTAGGTTTAATAATTCACTTTAACATTCTTATCTTCCATAAGGTGTCTAAGATAATTATGCTTACACGCAACTTCAGTTTTGAAATTGTAGATTTAGTGCCAAATACGAATAGCTTAACAATTTTCTTTTCATGTAGGTTGCTTGTAGGGTAAGATGATATTAACTTCCTTTTTATCTTTTTACAACTACCAATGTAGATTTTGTCGAAAGGGGAGGGCAATTACAAATTCAGGAGGTGAGAAACTCCTATATGTGAAAAGTAGGCTTAGGGCTAGACCATAAACATCAAGCATATTTATGTCGCCTCTACAGCTTAGAAAATCCATGTATCACGCTTCTTATGCTCAATATATAGCCTAGTTTATAATGGCTACACCTCAAATTTCAATTATTGTCAAACAAGAAATTGTTGTTAGGATGAATCATATGTTGTACACCTTACCGCTTAGAATGGCCACTGTACTACAGCAAAAAAAGCTTTAGTCAACAAGTAAAAGCGTAGCTAGAAGTGTCTTTATTATTGCCTTTTCACTAAGGCAATAGAATTAGTGTCGTTAAATAAAATGACGCTACTATAAATATAAAGTAACACAACTTTTTTATTAGGAAACGAAATAAAAAGTGTTACTTTAAATTTTATCTAAAGCAACCGAATAATTTTAACTTATAGCAACAATGATGAATGAATATACCAACAATTTGAATCATTATAAGGCAATGAATTAATTTTTTTAAGCAACTATTTTTAATGAAAAAGAAATAGCATATCCTTTCTTTAGCAACGATAAGATAATGTAAAAATAAGCCCCTGTTATTGAATAGGTAACAATCACATATACATTAATATTGATTTTAAAGATAATAAAACATAATATAAAAAATAATCATACATTCATTAATATATACCATATCTAAAATAAAATCACCAAAATATGGATCAGTAGAAGTCAATCTTTAACATATTCAAAATACAACAAGGCTTAATTTTCAAATCACCCGCTTCCTTGTCAAACATAACCACGTAACTTTGAAGCTATTATCCCTCCTTCTCTTTGAGTTTTATCCTAAAGTAGACACAAATATGGTGAAACGTAAGCACGTTCCGATGCTGGTACGGGTTCTTGTCATTGGTTTGGTTTCACATAACATGGTTGTCATCCCTGATCAGAAGAACTACCATTTTCCAAACCCACACACAAGAAGCCCCCTTCTGGCCTCTCCGTCTTCCTCTGTACTGTCCTTAACTCATACACCCATACCCACATACACACATACAATTAAACTTAGTTAAGTATTCCATGCAAGTTGGCATTTTAGTAAATTTAATAAAGATATCTCATACGTCCATGTTAAGCAGCTCTATGACACTGATAGAAATTGTAATTAACAACAGTTGTTTATATCTTTGATCTTTTAAATGATAGGTTCATATCGAAGCCCTCCGCATGGAACTACCCCATCACATGGAGGTGGGCGAGGTAGCTACGGTGGTATGCCACCTTCACACGGAAGCCATCATCCTACGCCATCAACCTAGTCAATAAAAACTAAAATTTCCTTAAGCAGATGGAGTTTAAGAAAATAGAGATAGAAAGTAGAGAAATTTATGAAAACAATATAGACTACACTGTTGTAAAAATAGAGTATACTTTAGGTTAGGCAATTTATCAAATAGGTGGTGGACCTCACAAAGACATTCCCAATCACTATATAACAAACTCCATATAATAAGCAAGATAAAAACTAACTAATCCACGTACTAACAAAATGCAGTTCGTTAGTACTACATTATTGTATCAATCACACCATTTTACTGCAGTATTCTTTAACAAAAGTACTACCAACCGGAATTCAAGCAAGTGGAGACAAACAGATAGAGCAGCTTCTAGTTACATAGGAGGCTGTTGACGGAGAAGAGAAGGACATTGTTTCAAGCTGTTTTGCAGGAGAATGAAACACTGCTACTAGCAGAACGAAACAAAAACGGAAAGTTGCTGTTGGGAGACCGAAACACTGCTGTATGAGGGAGGGAAACAAAAATGATCGGCTGAGACAAAGGGAAGGCAAAATAGAATGCTATGTTAATTTTTGTTAATTATTCTACTTTCAGACAGGTTATGTAACAGTAGCTGTGGAAATAAACATCAAGGAGATGTAGCATAACACTTAATGACAACAACTTATACACTAGTAAAAGTTGCGTGTACATATTTCCTTAATTAGTAAACCCGGCTATCAAAGAGTAGAAAGATTAATATAGTTTAGAAACTGACCATCCTATAATCCTCAGTAGCATTGATTCTAGCTTAACCAAATTGAATGCCATCGATTGAGCCAAATAATTAAAGCCTCCATTTACTAAGCAATTCAAGACCCATTCTGTTTGTTATATCTCTGCCATTTGCAACTTCACGGATCCTATGCACCAACTTTTGAGCTGTAAACTTTACCTTTTCATCATCGTTCCTATACAGTCTTCTATTTCTTTCATGCCATATGCAGTATACTAAGCTCACCTTTGGTACGAAACTCAATGTTTGCATGCCAGGAGACAATACTTGACTAGTTGGAGTAATTACAATGTAAGCAAAAGAGAGTGAGAATTAAGCTCCATAAATGTGATGAATAACAGTAGTTAAAGAAGAGATGATCTTCTACTTCAATATCATTTCAACATAGCTTAACCCATCTCACCTTGGGGATTTTAGTCTGGTTATTAATGCCACTCCATAAGAAGTTCTTAAGTAATCTATCAATTGTTTTAATTGTCTCCTTAGAAGGGCTATAAGGGATATACATGGAGGTTGCTAAGAAGTCTTCATCTATAAGAGAGTGCCTTGCTATACTAGTTACGAAATTTCCTATAGATTGACTCTATGAGAGGATAGTAATCCGAATAGGTAAGCTTCCTTATGGTGATAGGTACTCGCAGGTACTTAAAGGGAAATTGTTGAAGTATAAGGTCTTTGTACGTTTATTGTCTCCCATTTACGAATTCTCTTCATAATGGTTCATACAAGAGTTTCGTGTCTTAACTCATTCATCATTCATTGTGTGGCTATACTACTAATTTGTTATATTAAGTTGCAAAGAGCGATCCAAAGAACTTTTATTGTCATCTAACGTAATGTTAGACAAATTACCGCTAGTAAACTACTAGAACTGTTAAATCTGTCTCTATGTCATGAAAATGTGGGTAAGGTAGATGGATATAATGCTTCTTAGGATGTAATAATGGCAATTCATATCAAGAAATTTGTGCTAAAATTTAAAAAATATAAAGTTAAAAACTTTATTTAGACTTGCACTCAATCCTAACTTCGAAACCTCCCTTAATTTTTACCCAAATCTCTAATTACCCCAAGTCAGCATTTACTTGTTGCATATCTTTAATGAAGTCAGTACCTGTGTGGCATATCCAGCAAGTGGTACGTGTGTAGCGACACCAGGTGTCGACAGTGACAAGCATTAAGATACATAATGTTAACAGGCATTAAGGCGATAAACATTCGTGTCGTGGCCTGTGAGATGTCAAGGCAGGACCCGTAACTTAAAATGATTTAAGTTTCATTGAACTACAAATCTTGTATTTTATTTATTTATTTAAAATAAAATAGATAGGACAGGAACTAATTATCGAGCCAAAAGGATTTAAATAACTAGACATCTGAGGTGAAGTGCATGTTCGTTTAGTATCAATCCATAACCAAATGCAGCTAAGTAGAATAAGAAGCCTTACCTTTTTAATTTGATGCCTAGCAAGTGAATTGAAAGCTAACATTCTTATGGAAAACTCTATACATAGAAAAAGAAAATTCAATCAGAGCATGCAATTTTGACCAATTACATGTTCTCATTTAAAATTTCATCTTCTCTCATGCACTAATTTTATGTGAGAAATTCATCTTGATTATTCTACATAAATATAAAAAAACTTCATGTTATTCTACAACATACTAGAATGCTTAGGAACTTACTTTCACTTGACATGATTAATCTATGTTCTAAATTTTTGCTTATGTAGCTTTAATATTTTACATATTGGATGATCCTGCTTCTAAAGACTTTTAATGTGTCATGGTGATCGCCAACTACTGGAAGAAATAACTTCCATTAGGAATAAAAGGAAACGAGTTCCTGAGTCCAATTCTCATTTTGATTCAGATAAGGTAAATTTGGATTATGTTTAATAAGTTTTGATTAATAGTTTAAAGAAATTGTAGTAGTTCCTCAATGTACATAAAATTTATCCTTAAATTTGTGAGGAGTTGGTTGTAGAACGGTAAAGGTGAGTTGTGAAAGGACACTGTAGTAAGGGAGATGTGATATATCCACATAACAAGATGATAAGAAGATAAAGTATGAACACCAAACTGGTACGATTATGTAAGGAAAAGAGGATAAAAAGTAGTCTAAGATGATTTTAACAATGGAGAAGCTACTAAAGAGAATTTTAGAGCTAGAAGGGGTCAGGCAATCAAATCACATATCATAAAATTTGTAATCACTATCTGGTGATACTGATGACTTTCACAATTTTCACTTAAATGTAAGGATAAAACTACCTGCTTCACAATGAATTCATAAAGCTATTAGTGATGAATTCAAT
Source organism: Pinacopodium congolense (assembly GCA_028565735.1). Classification (NCBI taxonomy): domain Eukaryota; kingdom Viridiplantae; phylum Streptophyta; class Magnoliopsida; order Malpighiales; family Erythroxylaceae; genus Pinacopodium; species Pinacopodium congolense. The sequence goes on along the minus strand of JAOXYD010000009.1, from coordinate 3,565,496 downwards.
AACAAATTTTGTCTTTAATCTTTGAATTGTTTATTGTTCTTTTTTTTTTGGAATATTCAGAATTTTTGGAAGCCTTAAGCAATGTAGAGAAACAAGTTTAAGAATATCAATCTAAATTAGAAACATTGAATGAAAACTTCTGTAAAGTAAGTAGGTTATTTTCTGAAAATAAAAAATGTTTTTGTCTTACTAGAAAGGATAAAATTTTAAATGTAATTCTACCTTTTTCCCATAAGTTGAGAGAAAGAGATATCGAGATTAGTTTAAGTATACAGAGCAAGAACTTGATGCTGCCAAAGGACTCGAACATGCATTGCAATGATTTGCAAAGTGGGTTTAAGAAGCAACTAGAATTACAAAGTAAACTTGATGTACATTTTATGGACATATTTTTCTTTTTAACTTCTGCATTATTATCATAGCTAAGATAAAAGAGATATGGTTATTTATTAGAATCTGAATATCTGCTTGTTATGATACGTCAAAACGTATTGGGCTATCAGTCATTTGGTGTTTTAAAATTTTTGTTGTAGGGCTATTCTTTGCTAGGAAATTTATGTTTATAATTATGGTCATGTCATGATATGTTTAACAGTAATATGTCTATCTTAGTTATTCTTTTGGATTCACTATGGTTGGATATAATTACAGTTACATATACACTTACAAATGTTATCTGGTGCTTTATGAAGTTTTAAAGAACATTAAAGAAATCTGCTTGAGTAGTCATTTCATCCGTTGAGATCTCTAAAATAAAGAGTGAAGGCAGTTGGCATCAATGGAAATATAGTTACTAGGGTAAAAAAAAAAAGTTGCTTGAAACAGGGTTAGCTCCATTTATTGAATAGTCTTTTTTTTTCTTTGGGCTTGGTCTCCCACCCATGTCATTAAAAAGACTGGACAGTGAAGGCTTTATAGTTATTGACATCTAATCTGCATCAGTCCCTATTATTCTCAAGAATCATAATGATATTGTGCAGCTTTATACTGACTTGTAGACAATGTAAAGTGAACATCTTTTTTATGAACAACGAAGCTTTAATATTTTTTGTTCTTGATATGTGAACATCTTTTTTATAAATAAAAAAGCTACTGGTAAACTAAATCAACTCCATTTGTAACGATTGTTGCATATGTAGTTACTCGCTCCAAATAACCTGCATGTGTAGTTTTATAATAAAATGAAATGTCCACAAAAATTAATAGAATTAAAATGATATATCAAAGACTAAATTCATTATCAAAGATTTAATTCATTATTACACATTGAAAAATACAAAATCACATTATCTAATCTATACAAAAATGGAATCAGAGCTAATTAAATTAGCTATAACAAATTATCACACACCTTTATGTATCTATTTCTATGATAACATTGATTCAAATAGTTTAGCATAGAATATGGCATGAATTGCATGGTAATAAGGGTAATCATAGAGTTCCCACACCTTACAACTAAATTTTTTTCTCTTCCTAAATGGATTATGAGTGTGTCATCTCCTTTTATAACTTTGTATGCTCTTTCTCCATTCCATATAACTTTCTATTTCATTATATTCATCTTATTCTTATTTATCTTTTTCATAAGTACTATGTCATCATTACACTTATTAGATCGTTCATTCAAATTTAAATGCCTCTTTATCATCATAATCTTAATTATATCTAACATACTAATAATAAGGCAATCTTAGGCCACTAAAATTCAAGAGTTAAAAGTCTTACTCATATTATCGTCTATAAATTGACATTTTAACTCAATATTTTAGAATGCCTTACTCCATGTCTCTTTCAATATTCAAGTAAATCTTAAACACAACTAGATAGAAGTTTGTTTAGTTTGACATGCACGTCATCAAACTTTTGTGGAAAAGTTGTTCAAACATAAGTCCAAGATACTTTTTGTAGGTCCTTATCGTTTCATTTGCCAACTCAATTATGTTCCATGTACCGTGCACACATCATGTGTATAGTAGAAGGAAATACGTCATTTATGGCTCTTATAAGTTCCTAAAAATTTTAATCATAAAGAGATAGAAAATATTAAAAATTATGCAAGATTCATTAAGATTTATGTAATACCTTTTAGATATTTGATATCACTGTGATTCCAATTTTATCTCCAAACTCCAAATTAATAGCTAATTGTTGAATGAACCATACTTAATTCTTATACATATTAGCAACTCCTTATATGAAAAAAAAAAAATCCTGTTGTAGTTACCATCAATACTTATGGCACTTAAGATTTAACCGTAATACTTTGTCTTCAAGAAACAATTATCTATATCAATTATAAGTCTTAACTTTCTACGCTACTTTTTTCATAGTATCAAAATACATATAAATCCTTTTAAAGTGCAATATGCTTTCTTATCCAATCCGTATGAGTTAAAGCTCTGTTGTAGAATCTAGATTCATTTCCTTCAACTCATTAATAAACATAAAATTTACCATATTCATTATGATTCTCCAATTCTCTCTCTAAAAACCTTCTCTTGAGTATTGGTTAGGAGATTAAAACTTAACACAATTTTAACTTAGAATTAACCAACTTGAAAGGCAAGTGCATTTATCGAACAAATAATAAAGCAGAGAATTTTTAAGACTCCGAGTATCAGCCCTATAAGGAAAAGGAATAATTATTAGATTAATTAGATCACAATTATCTAAGAAATTCTAATTAATTGATTAAAAAGGGTAAGAAAATACTAACTAAACCTACCTTACTTCAAATAATGAAATTTTGACTTTTAGATTACTTTTAAAAATTATCAAAATGTGAAAAATAGCTAAGGATTAGGTTTTCAATGAATTGATTAGGTATTTAACATTTTAAAGGCTGATTAAAGTATCTTCACAAATTTTAGACAAAACTATGGTTAAGACCATACTTTTTTCTCTATTAATCTTAATTTAAAGTTTGGTCATGCATTAAATTAAGTTAACAGGCTTTAAAACCAAGAAGTTGACTCCTGGATTTGTAATCTTAGAACTCACACTCTCATAAATAATCAATTTTTAGTCATTTAATGATTGATTTATGTTGTTTATTGATTTTTCTAATAACCTAAGTTGATTTCTCAAATCTTAGATTATCTTTTAATCCATTATTAAGTGGCCGGTTTAAAAACAAAATGTTTAGACCTTCAATAATCAAAAATCAAACCCTTAATCATGCATACAAGCTCTCTTAACTCATTTACATACCAATCCTTGGCTGAAAATCGAATTAGCCACACATAATGATCAAAGTAAGCATAACATGCAACTTAATCAACAAACTTTGATTAATCTGAATACAAGACCTTAAATAATGAGTTTAAAAGTTACAAAACACCAAGAAGAACTCTTGGATAATCCATAATTCTCTCAACTTGATTTGAACTCCAACGCAACTCCAAATTGACAATAAAAATGCATAAAAATAAAAATAAATAAGAAGAGATATAAGTTTAAGCACAATGTTATTGATTAATCCTAAAAACAGAGCACATAATGAAATAATCTGAGTTAGAAAACTCCTACGATGATTTTCAGACTCAGATGTGAGTCGTAAGAGCAAACTCTAACAATTGGTAAAGTAGGAAACAACTTAGAAATCGAAATGCAATTGTTTAAAGCCTAAGAAAATTAAGAAATACTTAGAGAGAAGCTAGAGAAAACTCTCTCCACTTCCAAATATGATCTCTTTATGTTGTTTGCATGTCCCTGTGTTTTTCACCTTTTTTAGAGTTCAAGGACCTCCCATTTGATCCTTCTAGAAAAGAGCCTTGATGGAGAGCATGCCTAAGCCACAATTTTGATATTTGGAGGTGATATGTCTATTTTTCACCAATGCGATGAGTTGACTCAGAGGTATACTGCGGACTAAAGATTGTCGTATAACTCCTGATGTGCAACACATATACATGAGTCATGGGGAGTTATACAAAAGTCTCTCTAAACCCACGTC
>JAOXYD010000009.1:3520297-3543485 GCA_028565735.1 Pinacopodium congolense | reverse complement strand
ACTAAATACAAACAAAACAATAATTAAAATTATACTAAACAAAAACACATAAAATAAATATTAAAACACAATAATAAAAACCTAATATGTAATAAATACATGCAAAACACTTAGAAAAACATATACAAAAACATAATTATCACTTGGTATTTTCATTATATCTTCGTCTATAAACCTCCTTTTGACATGAACTCTAATATGTAGGCTCTGCACATGTGTGTTTGCCCCTGTAAAATTTCATTGCAATCATAGCTTTATAAGGGTATCTAATGCATCTCTAAAGTTGCAATACAAAAATTGATGCTGATTTTGGGTCTCATTCAATACCTACAATCCCAAACATCAAAGTGCATCAACTCATTCCTCAAATAAGTTCATATTTTTCCCTCAAACACTAAACAATACCAAGAAACAATCAAACACATAAAAGATAATGAAAGGATGCAAAAGTTCATACTAACTAAGATTAACACATATAGACAATGCTTAAAACACCTAAAAACAACCTCGAAACATACTATGAAAACACACGTATCATTGAGAATAGAAAAACAAAGAGGATAATGAAAACCAAACATAGCTTTAAGTAATTTGAGTTTTTGGGGCTTCAATCAAAGTTTTGAGTGCTTAAAAATTTGAAGTAAAAACTCTAATGCACTCTTGATACTTTAGACAAAAAGTATGTGATGATTGTGAAGAAATAAAAATATATTTGAGTACTAAAAAATCATATTAAATTATGAAAAATCAATTCTAGACATATTTGAGGTATGTCAACCAATCAACTTAATTCAAATGAATTTCAATTCTAAAATTTTCAAGTAAATGATCAAAACAATTCTTAACTATCCAAACATTTTCCTAACATTAACCAAGACTTTAATCAAGACTTAAAACCTATATAAAGACTTTTTTAATATAAAAAACATTTAATTAATCCAAAACATAATAAGTAGCTTAATTATAAAATCTTTTCATTCTTTAACTGCTTAAACCTTTCCATAACCTTTTTTTAAAACTTTTATAAACCAAATTCAACATTATAAATAGATGCAAACAAATTGAAACATATATAAATAACTTCAAGCAACATTTTAATTCACTTAAACTCACTAAGAGGCATACATTAACAATACCTCTTGATTAAACACTTTAAAGTCTATATGCCTTTCTAATACAAGTTCTAATATGTTAACGCCATAATCAAATTCAACTAATCACTAAAACATTTATGCAAAGCTTGTGTTCAAGTATACATGTAAGTATGACATGCAAATGTGAGAACCCTTTCAAGCATTGATAAAAATCAAGTTTAGGTATGACACTTTCCTAAACCTATGCAAACTTGATCTTCATATTTTGATCTTCTTTCATCACTTGATCTTCATCCTTTATCCTTTCATCCATGCTTAAGCTCTTTTTCCTTAGGCTCCAACACGTAACCTTGCACTTTACATCAACCTATCTTTCTAATGCACCAAAACTCAAACATTAGTAACAATAATGTTTTCTCATCATCAAAACATACAATTGGAACCTCCTTAGTTTAACAGATTCTAATGCCGAGGAAGACTTAGACAAATAATGAAAAAACTTATTTCCACAAGCATTTTAGCACATTTAATTTAATATATGCCTTTTTTTAAAAGTATTTAATAGATGCCATGTTTGGTTGAAAAGATATGGAGAAAAGAAATGAAGTTAATTCATTTATGCCTCAAGTGAATGAAAGTTCTTGCTTTAGATAAATAATATTGGAAAATAAAAAAATTGGAATCAATAATGACTAAGTGATAACTATATAATTAGAACTCTTCTTAATAGTCTTTAATAGAGTACAACTAAAAGAGAGGAATAACATTTCCTTTTGTTTTATGTATAGGGATAATGAATACCAACATATGTAAGTTTAAATATTCTTTATTAAGAAGGATATCCTAGATTATAGTAAGGCATTAGACCATTGACTTCCTTAAAGTCTAAAATAATCCTAGAGAGAAAAGGTTCCAAGGGCAGGGAGTACCTCACTGAATCATAAAATTTACCTCAAGATAAACCTTCTCCAATGTAATTTGTAACTTAATTAAAAGAGGAACTTTAAAATTATTTCCTTAGTGTATGTAGAAAGTTTAGTGAAAATTTTACACTTAATTTCTCGTATATTAAATATGAGGAAATAAAGTCTTGCAACCACATTAAAAAGAAATTAAGAGGTATAGAAATAAGGGACTTTGTATTTTTATTAAATAAGGGCTATTTATTATGGCATATTTAGTTGAGTTATTGATTGTAGTTTTCTATTGTGGTTTTGTGTTTTTGTATTGATTTCTGTGTGTTTTTTTTTTAATTTCTGTGATGTACTAGTATATTGTTTTTATGGATTTCTGTACTATTTTTTAGGGATTTTGTATTTAGAAAACCAAGAAAAGAAAACCAAAAAAAAAATCTAACTACACAAGGCCTTAGTTTTTCATCCTTACACCCTTATCCTTCATATCTACCCAATCTGACCAAGAATAAACTTAATTCTACAATGATACCTATAAGAAGTTGTGTATAACATCAAAATTGTCACAAAGAAAAGTTGATGGATAAGATTAGGTGTCTCTACAATTTTTATCAAATAATTAGTCTGTGATACTAATATAATATTATAAACTTTAAAAACTTCAGTTTATTATAGGATACAATCTTATCTGTAGGCCACTAGGAGTCTTAGACTCTTTATAACTGATGTACACTAAGGTTAGGAAATAAGTATTAGAGTATCAACATATTATGGCAATGAAATTTATCTTATCAACATATTATGGGAAAGAAATTATCTTTGCTTGAACTACTAGTCTATTTTATGAATTAAAAAATCATATAATGAACTCCTAACTTTTATTATTCGATATAATGTGGTCACTAGCATATCTCTTTGACAATGGCAGAGCAAAACTGATTATGTTTTTAAAGACTTCTTTTCTTTCTTTAGTATAAAAAGCTTTGTCTTTTAATTTAAGGCGTTAAGATACTTAAGTTGATAAAATTTTATGCACAACACACTTTTGAATATCTATTTACATCTTTCTCATTTTGTCTATACTATTCCATTGATTATAGAAACAAAGACTATATACCAAACACACTCAAATGTTAACTTTTACTTGCAAAATTCTTTATTCCTACATATGGATAATGCTAAGTGTTAAACGTTACCATTTAAAGATTTTGTAATTTAAATCATATGAGGTTTATTTTATTAATTCTACATAAATCTAGTTTAACTATTTAGCAATGATATTTTCACTTTCAAAAGAAATTAAAAAATTAAATCCATCTTTTTATGTTCTCTTAATGAGATATGATTTTCTTTATTATCATATTATCTTATGACTCGAGATTAGCGAAGATTTAAATTTTTTCTCTAATAAAATTCAATTTTGATTAAAAAAATTATATGACTAATCTAAAAAAAATTATGGATTGTCATTAAAGAGACAAGATATAATGAGAGTTAAGTAGCATTAGTGACAGTTATATTTCATCTTATCTTTGTTAGCATTATTTAGTTAATATATATAATATATGCTTATTCCAAATGCTTCATATTTTTATAATGAATGCATTGAATCTCATAATGATATAGGAATAGTAGAGAATGGAAATAAAAACTATTGAGAATTGAGAGAATGGAGAATGAAAAAGAAAAAGTAAAAGAAATTTTCTTCTATTTTGTATTATCTATTACAAAAGAAAAATTAAGGTTATACAGACATACAATAAAATAAATATATATTATAAATGATTCACTAAATAAAAAAAATTTACATACGTTATTAAAAGAATCTTACCTATTGCTAGAATATTCTCACATAAATTCCTAAGTTACACATGTTAAGAATAGTTCACATGTTATGAATAGTTCACATCATTTTCAACATCACACTATCCTAAGAGTCACATTCTAGAAATTTCAAATTTTTATTTTTAATATCCCACCTTAATTTGAAATTTTCTTCACTATACCAATTCTTTCTCTCAATATTTGAAAATCTTAAAACTTTAGTGACTTCATGAAACTATCCACAATATGATCTTAAGCCTTGGAATACTTGAAATTTTCTTCTTTATTGGTAATACATTATCTAATGAAATGATATCTTGTATCTATATGCTTGCTTTGAACATAAAACACTAGATTTTTTATAAGTGCTTATGAAGACTTATTATTAATGGAAATTTTTGTAACTTGTTCTTATGACAAAAGAAGTTCCTTCAATAATTTTCTAAGCCAAATAGCATGACAAGTACAAAAATTTGCTACCATATATTCGGACCCACAAATAGAAAGTGTGACAATAAGTTGCTTCTTTGAACTCCATGAGGTAGCACAATTACCTATAAAAAGTGCATAAACAGTGGTACTCTTTTCCTACAAAATCAACATCTTAAGATCTCACAAGGTTGAAATTACTAGAAGAGGAATAAAATAGTCCAAAATCAAGTGTACCTTTCAGGTAGTGCAACATCCTCTTAGCAACTTTCATGTGGGTGAAGATAGGAGTTTCCATGAAAGGACTCACTATTCCATATAAATAAAGGATATCAAGCCTTGTACATGTTAAATATCTCAAACTTCCTATAAAACATTTGAAAACAATGAGATTTTCCTTTTCTCCATTTCCAAACTTTGGTAACTTTTGTCCACTTTGTATACAATCAAATATTTTGACCTACTTTAAGACCTTTCATAAACAGTCTTTTTGAAAAATGAATATGCTTTTTTTTTCCTTTACCTCTATATCTAAGAAATATAACATAAGTTCTATGTCGATCATTTCAAACTTGAGAGACATATACTCCTTAACTTCTTCAAATAAGCTTGAATTGTTAACAATGAAAATAAGATCATCCAAATAAAGACAAATAATTAAAATATCTCCATTATCATGATTTTTAATGTAAAGAGCATACTTATCAAGGTAATGAACAAACTTGTTGTTCAAAAAATATTTGTCGATGTAACTATTCCATCCCTCAGTCTCCAAACTAAACAAAGCTTTCTTTAATTTTAAGACTATTTCTTAGTATCCATTGACCACATAACCTAGTGGTTGTTTAACTTATACCTTTTCTTTAAGATAGCCACTACGGAAGGCTAACTTTACATCTAGTTGATAAATTTTTAATTTCATTTAAGTTACCAAAAAAATGAGTAAATGATAGTACCCAAATTATACACTTTTAGCCATGTTTTTAGGAATATTATCTTAGGATTGAAACATAATTTCATATTATTTAAGTGCATATTTGATTGATTATTGTATAAGATGCTACTTATGTGCTTTTGGATTATTTATTATGTTTTTTATAACTTTTTTTAGCATTTTAATGCACTTTTGGAATTGGAAAAAAATATGAAATTAATTTAAAGAGTTAGAGCATCAAGTTATGAAACTCCTCACCAAATTTCAAGGCCAAAGGACAAATGGTGAAGAGTTTATAGCGAAAAGATTGAGAAGATGTGAAAGCTAGAAAACTAGTCATATCTCAAGCTGTGTAAATCTTATAGAGAGATTTATGGGTTAGGACACGAGGATAGCATGCCCTCATCTATTCACACACTTGATTTTCTGTAAATATGATTGTAATTGCTTAGAATGCCCATCTTAGAATAATTTTGATCACTCATGGTTAATTAATTGTGTTATTTAAATTTAATCAATGTTTTTAATTTAGATGGCCATTGATCAATTATTGAATAATTTATAACCAAAAATTTTTTCTTTTTATTTTTTATTCCTAGTTAATTATATATGTTTTAGGTGACCCTAATGTATGATATCAAGTTTCTAATTACGTGGCATATAGATTATCATATGAATTTGAAATGGGTGGTATTATAATGAAAAGAGAAAAAAAATGTATATGTGATTAAACAAAGTGAATAAAATTTAAAAAAAATGTATATGTGATTAAACAAAGTGAATAAAATTTTCATTCTGCTAGTTACATACCAATAAAAAAGTTGAAGTCATGAATAAAACTAATAGTCATTTGTGATTGTGATCTAACAAAGTAACCAGGGATGTTCAAGATAAAATGTTCATCTTTGTATCAAAAAGCTAGATGACATCTCAAATAAGCCAAAAGACTAATAGAGTTAATTAATCAATAGACATTCATGAAAAGTTGTTTACTCTCGCACCAAAAGATGAGATAAACCCTAAATGATTTCTCTAAAGTGTAATTTAAATTATGTTTTGTGTTCTTGGAAGCATCCTTGACCTATCATATATGATGATTTATATGAAACTACATAGATGCTCAATATTGTGCATTGAGGGTGGCCTCTTTACTAACAATGTGATTATGTATGATAACAGTGTTTTGATAATAAAAGAATTGTGATATGTGAACTAAATCAAAATCATTAGTTAATATTCACTTTTACTCGAGTAACTTTTGGCTCTTGATCAATTTTTCTTTGACTGGATGCTTAAGTCATTGCTTAAGACAAGCAACAGCTTAATTTTAGAGATATTTAATAGCACCCAATTTATACATATTTTAGGCAAGTTTTTAGATGGATTTTCTTAGGATTCAAGCATAATTTCATGTGATTTTGGTGCATATTTGATTGATTATTATATAAAATGCTACTTATGTGTTTTTTTATGATTGTTCATATTATATAAGACTTTGGTGGATATTTTTAAAGCGCTTTTGGAATTGGAGAAGTTGTCAAATAAATTTAAGTAGTTAGATCATCAAGTTATGAAGTTCTACACTAAACTTCAAGTCCAAAGGATAAGCAGTGAAGAGTTTATATTGAAAAGATCGAGAAGAGACAAAAGTTGGAAAACCAATAGGAGAACACTTTTCAAGGGTTAAAATTCAAGTGAGGCTGGATAGAGCCATAAAGCCATAGAGCTACGAGATGGGACACTTTCTATCCAGCCCCACTTGAGTTTTAACCTAATTTTTCATCTTTTCTAATACCTCCTTGCCTCTTGAAGCTCCAAGTAACCGACAAAAGGGGAGAAGACAAGTCCTAAGCCATCTTACAATGGTTTTGAGTAAGATTAAAGAAGAAAGTTAGATGAAAACATATCAAATTCATGACAAAGAGTGGATTTTATAATGATAATCATCAAGGAGTCAAAAAGGTTCAGATTTAAAAACAAGAACCTTTGTATTCCTTTTCTTCTTATGATTGTGGTTATGATATTTATGATGTCGAAGAACTAATTCTCTTATATGATTTAGGTTGTTATGGAGTCTAGAATGTAGTTTTCGTTGTTTTTTTAATTTAACATTGAATTTCCAAATTTTGTATTAGATTCATGTATAGACTTAATGAAATTGGTTTTTTATTGTTATACGAATATAAACTTCAATTCTAATGGTGTGATTGCATATGTTTAGATTGAGAAATCAAATTTATAGTTAAATCAATCCATGAATGATGCATCTTGCATGGAGACCTAGAGATTAGCTTACATAAGATGTTCGTATTAGGTATGAATTTAATCGAAACAATATGCTTTATAAAACATATTAATACATTCAATTGATATTTTGAGATAGAGAGAAATTTTACTTAACTTATAAAATTGAATAAAAATTGCAAAACTTTAAAAAGAGTATAATTTACCATAGGGAACCTACTGTCTAAACAAATCTAGAAACCATGTTAAATCAAAGTTGAAAGACGAATACACGTGCATCCTAAAAGGATTAACAACCAAGATCCTAACTTCATTATTGTTTGTTAATTCATGTGAGATTTTCTTAGGTTTTCTTTTAATTATTTTTTTTACTTTATTCAAATTATTAATCAATCCCCTTTTTAATAAGCTAGATAATATAGATAGGAATTCACTGATAGTGTAGTCCTCATGGATCAACAACTTGAACTCACAACAACTTTACTATATAGTGATAGATGCACTTACCTTGTTGCTTGTGTTGATATTATTTGGTCTAAATTCTTGGTTTTTATTTTATTTAAAACTTAAGCACACTTAGCATGCATTAGTAAATGAATAATCTTAATTAACTTAATAAGTGAAAAACTTCTTCATGGTCAATTCTTTGCTTTTCCTTTATCCTTTGATAACAAATCTTATATTGTATTTCTCTACCTCTCCATAGGCATTCTTTTATACCTTGTATACCCATTTGACTCCAATGGTTCATGATCCTTATGGAGAGTTGCTAATTCCTGAGTGTTGTTCTTTTTACTTGCCTTGATTTCCTTATGCATGGCTTGTTTCCATCTTTTATCTTTCCTGGCTTCTTCAAAATTTAATGGCCCACTATCTATAAGAAGACAATATAATTCATCATTGTTAAGAATAACTTCAATAGATCTTGTATAAATATTTCCTATATCTTTCATTTTTGTTGAACTTTCGCTTGAATTTTCTTCATGAAGAATACATGATGGAAGTGATGAAGGAGGTGGAGTTATTTCTTATATAGGCACCATGGTCTCTTGTTCGTCTTCTCCAAAATAAGGAAGAAAATTATAAGTTTTCTCTTAATAAGCCTCCCAATTCCATGTAACTTCTTCATTAAATTCAAATTCTCACCACTTTTTCATTGTTTCGATTGTATAATTTGTAACCTTTGGAATAATAATCATATCCAATAAAGATATGTTTATTACTTCGATCATCAAGCTTAGATCTTTCTTAGTATAGAACTTGAGCATATGCAATGCTTCCAAAGCTCACTAATGATAGACACTAGGTTTGCTTCCAATCCATGCTTCTTGAGGAGTTTGATCTTTAATATTTAATGTTGGAAAGCCGGTGTATAAATAAACTACACAAGGAACAAATTTAACACGAAACTCCTTGGATATACTTTTGGCCTTCATTATGCATCTTTCCATATTAACAACAGTTTTATTCTTTATCTTAGCTACTTCATGCTATCATGGTGAGCTTAGAATTATTGGAGGATGAAAAATACCATGAGTTACCAAAAAGACTATTGAATGCTTCAAAAATAAATTCACCTCCTTAATCGAATCTCAAAGTTTTGATCTTATAGCCACTTTCTTTTTTTCACAAGCATCTTAAAATTCTTTAAAGTAGCAAGAGCTTTTGATTTTTGCTTAAGAAAATGGAGTTAATTTTTCCTACCAAAATAATCAACGAAGCGTAAGAAATATTTTTTTCTTACCAAATAAACGTAAATTGATTGGTCCACACACATTAATATGTACAAGTTGAAGAGGATTTATTACTCTTAATGTTACTTCTTTAGGAAAACTCTTCCCTACACTTTTTCAATGAAAACATACTTTACATAATTGATTAGAATAATAGATTGAGGCATCTCTTTCACAATCTTCATCTTACACATCAACCTTTAAATATTTTGTTTCAATTGTTTTGATATTCAATTTGAACATCCTATTCTTTGACATAATCACCTCAAAAATCAAATTAGATTTTTGATCTTGATGCAAACAAATCTAGTTTTCATGAGAATTTCATACCACTTTCTAAGAAGTTGACCTAAATTTAAAATAATATTTGTTAATTTAGACACACAGTAAACATCAGTGATCTACTTATGACTATCATCTTTGGAAGAGATGAGAATTGTACCTTTTTCTTTGATTTGTATCTTTGACGAATCTTCAAAAGAAGCACTGCTTTTCATCTTCTCATTAAACTTAATAAATTTACCTTCATATCTACACATATGATTTCAAGTACCATATACTATCAACATCCTTCTCTGTTTCCTTACTTATTAGTAAGAAAATAGACTCTTTAACTTTTAGTTTTTATCAACAAGATTAGCTTTTTCTTCAATATTATTAGTGGTACTACCATATTCCCAAGTGTAATGGCCAATTTTATGAAAATTATAACATTTTGCTTTAGACTTGTCATATCTCCTCTTATTTGTCTTTAGATAGTACCTTCAATTCTCTTCTTTTTATTCTTCCATATCCTCTTTGTAATGGTCCGCTTCTCTCTTCATTATTTATGTTGTCTCCATTCTCTTTTCCTCTTTTATATTGTCCACGATCACATTGTCTTCCTCTTCCACGTCCTTTAAATTTATTGTTTTCTCCTCCATCATTCTTCAAGGTAGCATTAATTTATTGTTTTCTCCTCCATTATTCTTCAAGGTAGCATTATCTTTGAAAACTTGCTCCACCAACTCTTCTTGTCTTCTTTTGATATTTTCTTTATGGGCTTGTAAAGAATCCTTTTATTCTTCAATGGTCATTGAGTATAAATCTTTTGACTCTTAAATAACACACACTATAAAACAAATTTGTGAGGTATTTAGGGTTTATGGTTTTAGATAAGAAGAATTTTCTATACTATATGTACGTCTTCTATTTTGTCTCTATATATTTTTAATTGATTGCAAGTAATGGACTTATTTCCTTCCAATTTTCTTGTCTCACAAAGAAAAATTACAAAAAATCTCAAACTAAAGAAAATTTATCTTAAAATGATAAAGAAACTTTGTCTAAGATAAGAAAGAAGGATTATTAAGTCTCATTCTCATCCATTAGTGTTTGGATGATTTAATATTTGAGAAGGTAGCCAATGCTAGTAGTTTAAAGGAAGTATGAAATATTTTAGAAAATTCTCTTCAAGGTGTTGATAAAGTAAAGAAGGTGAGACTTCAAACAGTGAAAAGTGACTTTGAAGTTTTAAAAATGAAGGAATCCAAGTCAATTTTTGATTATTATACAAGGGTAAAGGTGATTATGAATCAATTAAAAAGATATAGAGACAAGACAGAAGACATTGATACTACTTTGTTGAGAATTGAGATAATAGAGGATGAAGAATAATTAAAAATTTTCTTATATTTTATTTTGACTATTAGAAAAAAGAAGTGGGGTATTTATAGAGATATCCATCCTTTATTCACGAAAAAAAATGCATATTATAAATAACTCACTAAATATGAAAAGACTTGTATAAATTATTAAGAGACTCTTGCATAAATTCTTAAGCTACACATGTCAAAAATAGTTCATATCATTTTCATCGTCACTATATCCTAAGAGTCACATTTTAGAAATTTCAAATTATTATTCTTAACAAAAACTCCCCGCTATATTGTGAACTTATGTGTGATGCATAAGCGGTAAATGGGCTACAGAAACACGAAACCTGCAGCACTTACATCGGCCAAAATTAACTTAATTATGGCCACATTTAAGTGAAGGTTAAGAAACAGTTGGTGACAATTGATGAATAAACAACATACATCTGTTGTAGAGGACAAGCTGTAGAAGACCAATTGGTACACATGTAAGAACTTTCTTTTAGCTTTTTCTTCTTCCATTTTTTGATGACCATTCCTTCGTTTGAATTGCTATATGATTTAATTTCTTCTACTTCGCATATCTTCTACGTCCTAAATATTTCTACATGCAATTAAGTTGACAGGAAAAGGCAATAACGAATAAATTGAAAGGGTAACATAACTGTTACGTAAATTAGGTCTAGGTTTTACAAGGAAAAAAAATTATTTTTGGCGCACGGAAGATTGATAAGAAATCACATATTCTAAAACTATGACTTGTATGACAGATCTAAGTAGAATCTGGGGAAGGTGTTTAGAATGAATTCTTAGAAATTTAAATATAGGGATTACAAAGTGACTAAACCATGAGGAAGGGCTATAACGTTGGTGCTAGACACCGAAGTTGAATGACCCATCTCCAGAGAGAGGTAAAAGTCCTTATTGGTAATAGCCAACATATTTCATCGTCTTATTGACGGTAGCTCTATCTCGAGAACTTATTGGTTAAACCTAAACCTTTCGTCAAACAAATAATAGAACTTATTTTGGCTTGAAGGCCAGAGTGTATAGGCATTTGGGTTATAGCTTCTTTGGAGCTTTTCATAGTGCTGTTTGAGATTTATCAATATTGACCAAGAAAACTAACTGGCATTTGTCCTATTCTAAATTTCATTTTCAGTCAGCACAAGATTGAAAATGTTGGTTGTCTCTATATATAAGCTTTAATAAACATAAGAAAATATTTTTTTTTTAATGAAAAATAACAGAGGGAAGCATATGTGGATAAAAGGAATGATTCGGTCAGCTCCTTTGAAGCAACAAAGTGACAACACCTAAACCCCTTGAAACCCTGAGTAACATACAAAGGGGTCGTGGTTTTTCTAGAGGAAAGGGAGTATAATTATGAGTTTGGTGGACCCATATACCTCAAATGAAAGATGCCCTTTTTCTAAAAGAACAGTGCATAAATTTCTCTACTAGTCCGTTTCTTTGATCCCATTACAATAGTTAGGAAATTGGAAGTGTCAGAGCTGATAACATAAGCGCTTTTCTCGACTTAATAGCTAGAAAAACGGATTTAGTTCTTACTATTGAAAATGAGGCAAGTTGAATACCGACAACTAATCCAAAGAGCAAAATCAATAGGCTATCATGCAGTGAAGCAAACATTACACACTAGATAGATCATAGATTCATAATCATACACAGGCAATATTGTTGATTACCTAATTTTCACAATCATCAACCACACGTTCAGTTGATTACTTAACACAGCCATTTCAATCAACTATATATTCCTTTGAGTGGAGACACGGATTTCTCAGTTTAAGTAACACAACGCCCTACCAACTTTATTTTTAAGTTACTAACTGACTCATCATGATCTTCTTAGTCGTCTGTTTCTGTTACTTTTTTCCTGTGTCCACCCTAATTGGTTGGATTTGATTTGTACAAATAAGGTGTTTTATGAAAGCATGTAGAGCTCAAGTAGAGATGAGATCAGCTATACTTCGCATCACCTGTACTTGGGTATTAAGACACCTTATGTAATGAGCAGCCTCCTCGAACAAACCGCATAAATCCATGGATTCACCACCAGGAACAAGCTTTCGCAGCTCGTCCACTTGACCATCATCACCATTCGTCTTCTGCTTTACCTCGCTCTTTTTTATGGGTTGAGTTCTGATTCTTCGTCGACGTTCTTGATTACGAATCTTGCGGAGCAATGCCCTACTCCAAGCTCTCCGCAACCCAACAGCAAAGACGAGGGATTTGTCGGCAGCAAGTTTAACTCTACGATAACGATGAAACACATCTCTAGGGCTACATGAACTTGGCTTTTGCGCCCTGATTTTCGTCAAAGCTCGAAGAAAAACCCTAGCGTACCTAAATTTGATCCAGTAAGGGTTTGCGGAGAGGCGATGGGGATTCATGGAGAAACTAGGGTTTCTGGGGGTAGATGGGAGTGGAGAGTGTTACGAGCTATGTTGGTTTCCTTTTTATAATTTTAGGATAGAACAAAAAAACAGTAGTTGAAGAAGATTTGGTTTTCTGACACAAAGGGGGCCAACATATTGTTGAGATAAAATCAGAGATTGAAGAAGGACAAAGTTTATCTGACACACAGAATCTACATTACATTACATTACATGGCCAAGGTGAAGTGAAAGAAGAGAGAGAAAGTGATGGATTTTGTGAGGAGGAAAGGTTGAAGGAATGAGGATTGAAAATGGGAGGTGTAAAGAAGAAGTAGAGAGTTGGGGGAATCATCTAAGGTTGTTTGGGGACCAATAGAATTGGATAAATATTGTGTCTTACATCATAAAAAATTTAGAATCCTTTGGTTTTAAGCAGAGCATTAGACTACAATACTTATTTACTATGGACCCTAGACTAGAGCATTAGGT
Organism: Pinacopodium congolense; assembly: GCA_028565735.1. Classification (NCBI taxonomy): domain Eukaryota; kingdom Viridiplantae; phylum Streptophyta; class Magnoliopsida; order Malpighiales; family Erythroxylaceae; genus Pinacopodium; species Pinacopodium congolense. The sequence goes on along the minus strand of JAOXYD010000009.1, from coordinate 3,529,788 downwards.
AACCTGTTTTTTTAATTAAAAAAAAACTGATTTTGATGCGTTTCTTCCATCATTATCAGGAATGGGAGGATTTTTTTTTTTTTTTTTTTTTTTTTTTTTTTTTTGGAGATGAGAAAAAGTGAGAGTGTATGGAAGTGGGGTTGCAAGAGGCCAACCACCATATGATCGCACATGGTTCCGTTTTCCCACTTGTATTAGTGGGCTCCTGCTCCTCACTTAATTGCATTTCCATTTTCTTTTCTTTTTGCAAAGTTTTATCCAAAATATGCTGCGGCATCGTTGGCACTTGAAGAATAGATAAAAATTGCCCAGATGGCGTATGCCTCTGTCATTCTTAAATCAATTGTACAAATGTCCAATTATAATAGAAAAAGAGAGAGAGAGAGAGAGAAGAGGAACTTTGCCTTGTTTGTTGTGACAAGCTTCTACTGTACTTAATATTATTATTATTATTATTATTGTCAATCATAAGTTGTTGTAGACATACAAAAGAATATGTTGATGATAGTTATTATATGTTTAATCCAAGCTAAATGCCAAAATCCGAGTTTCATTCATTTTAAGTGACATTTCTCAACTATTTTTCATACATACGTGTCCTCGTTTGAGGTTTTAAACTATGGGTTGGTTCCAGTGATCAGTTACAAAAAAAACTGACGATTGCAAACGTATTTAAGTGTCCTCGTTTGTGATTGGCGTAAATAGTAAAGAGTCTTGACGAAAACTGTCATTCAATTCATGCAGTAATTGTAAAAGTCATTTTAAGTGTCGTGCTTAGATATGTTATTATAAGAGGTGGTAGATCAAGAAAAGGAAAGTTTAATTAAATTCTGATGGACCACACGCCCAAGTGGGCATGCAAGCTTTAAGGAAAATGACAATTTAGAAACCAAATTTTAGTTAAATGACAGCTTGAAGGATAATAACGTTTAAAATTTTTATTAGTTATTTGGTTTTATTATAAGAATAATCTTCCCAAACCAATAATATCCAGTCCAAGTTAGACAGAGAAAGCTGTTTATGATTAGATATCGACCCCAAACTCTCAACTACTTGGATGCTGTAAGAGGTTTTTAGCTTAACTAGAGAAAATGGGTGGATTTCAGAGAGTACTTTGATTTTCCTAGAATCCTCCACCAGTTTATTTATATATGTTCTTAAATAGGACCATATCTAGTATTTCGAAAGAGGAGAATTACTCCTACCATTTACTTCCTTTCGTACTAACATGGAACTATGACAAGAAGTGAGATGACATCGCATTTCTTTATATTCTGGAATTAAGGTTTATTTTATTGTTTATGGCTGTTGACTAATTTCAACTAACACGTTAGCATAAGGATAAAATTCCTAGAAAATGACATAATAGTGTTCACAACTTAAGTAATAAGCATCTTTCTTTTGAAACATCATTCGACTCTTCCTACCTTATGTTGCTGCCTTCCTAACACTTATCGCATAACTCGTTTTTTTACTTGTTTGCAAAGTCGTACGTGAGATCACGAAGAGGAATTGTTGGATTTTTAGATAAATACTAACATTGTAAGTAAAACTTTTGTAATTGAGATGCTAGAAGCCTGGAACTGGTGTCATCATGAAATTTTATAAGATATTTACGTAGGAAAAGAAGAACAAAGACATAATAAACGAAAAGAAAAAACACAACTGGAAAGAACAAAGGGACAGGCAAGCGAATCAAAATGGATTATTGTTTCTTTTTAGTTAGACTACAAATAGGAAAAGAAGAACATGGTGGGCCTAGAGTTTGCATATGGTTTGACACACACCAAAGCAAAGCTTTGGAATTAGACGCCTTAACCAACTCATAATTATGCTTAGTGTTTTAGATAAGCAGGACGCACATGTCCATGCTTCTTTAATTCAGAGACTTTTGCACCACCGCTCTACTTAATAGGCATCTCATTAAGTCAACAATGCGTGCCATTGTCGTTCTTTTATTATATTGAATCAACCGGTTCTGCCACAAGGAAAATATAAGCTTTTTGCAAAGTTGTGTTGTATAATGATTTTTGTAATAACAATTAAAAGGCTGCCTAAGAGATTATAATCCTGATTTACTCCAAATTTTAGTCAATTAGTGAAAACAATTACTCGATTTGATGAAAGTACACATAAATTTAACGATTTTTACACTTCTAAATATTTAGTAACAGAATTTTATTATACAAGTTAATTGCAACAAACTATAGTAATCCCTCTTTTACTTGTGAGAGATATACATTTAATAATTAATTCTTAGTTCTTTTTTCTTTTCTTTTTTTGTGGATTTTTTTAAGTTTTGATGCATCAAATACTGATTATGTTGAATAAAATGACTTAAAAGATGGATATATATATATATATATACACATACAGTACTATATTTTTGTTTTTGAAATTAAACCTTCTATATGGGCACGACTAGTTGCAAGAGTACTTTCTAACTTTTATGTGTTATAACTTTAAAAAATATTTTTTATTCAGGAACTTGTTTTTATATCTTAAAAATATTTCTTTTGATTTTGAGTCAAATCTTTATTTTTAATTTGTTACCAGGCCCTTTGTTTATTTGTATATCTTTTCCACATTTGTTATGCTCATATATATATATATATATATTTATTTATTTATTTATTTATTTATTTATTTATTTATTTATTTATATATTTATAATAGGGATATTAATTTTATTTGTTATTTTTTAAAATACTACTTATGTTTGAGGAGACAAACTCGTCTCTTCAAACGAGAACCGAGTGCATTCAATCTAGGAAGAGAAGAGAAATCTAGAGTTTAAATCATAGATATATCATAAACACCTAAATATGGGTTTCATCAACATGTGTTTAAGGATTTCGTCAACACCCTTAACAATAAATTGTTTTGTTTTCAAATAAACAAAATAACAAATTTTGTTAAAACCATTTATTCATTCATACAAAGTTTCTCCCTATTTTTGAAATGACAAGATTAATAAATAATCTAATCAACAGATAAAGTAAATTCCTCAAATAATCCAACTTGATTAATTTTGATTTTCTTACTTTATAAACGAATGGGTTCAAAAACAATCCAATTCGATAATATGTTCTATGAGTTTGGAACTTTATTTATTATCAATAATTCAAACTCATAAAATCATAGAAATAGAAAATAGCATCTATCAAAACTTTATAGATGATAAAGCATATCTTCAAAACAAAAGAAAACATGAAATAGGTTCAAAAGCATATTTAAACTCTGGCTCTGATATCACACTACAGAAAAAAAAAAACCCCTTTAAATATTAAACAAAAAGCATAGTTAAAAATATGAATATTGTTGTTTTTTCACTAATATAACAAATTTCGTAACTTCATCTAAAGTGGCGTTACTATAAGTATAAGGCACCAAAATTAATAGTTATGCTTTAAGTTCTTACTAAGGTAATGAACAATTTTAAACTATAGTAATAATATTGAATGTCTATAAGACAACGAATTAATTTTTTTAGGTAACGTTATTTAATAACAAAATCAACAGTTTATCGTTTTGTTATTTTAATGTAAAAACAAACATTTGTATTTAAATAATCTATACATACATTAACGTTCATAAATACAATAATATGTAATATTAAAAATAATCATTAATGTATGACTTACTCAAAATACAACAGCCAAAATATGGAGTTGTAAAATTCAACCATTAACATATCTAAAATGTAATAGCCCAAAATCATTAGCCAAACTATGCACTTGTAGTATCTTTCTTCTAGTCCATACGAAGTACATATAAATGCATCAATTAAAATACAAAACAAAGCCAATACGTATAGGCACTCAAGATTAATTCACAAAATAAGTATCTTTTATTTATCCATTCCTAATCATCAACTTCCTACAAAAAGTAAGAAATAAATTAGAATTATATTGAAATTACTATGCTAATAACATGATAATATATCTTTAAAATGAAATATCATCTACTTTATTGTGACTTCTATTTAATGAATAATAAGAAAAAACAATATGCAACTAATTTCAATGTAAAAGATAACTAGATGATGTACAACAAGATTGAATTTAAAAATTTTGTTACCTCGTATTCTTCATATTGATATTCTCTTCTTGATTGATTAGGTTCAATCAATTCACGAAGTATGTCTACGTTTATGGTATTGGCCTACTAAGTTAAGATTGAACAAAAGAAAACATTTGTTGCATCATTTTTTTTTCTCTATCTATTTTATCTTGTTCTAATTGTTTTTTCATTTCAAACATTCGACTTTCTCTTATTTCAATTCCTTTCTCATTCTCTCCCTTTCAACTTCTAAATTGTAGTTCATCTCTTCTTCCAATGCAACCTTGATAGATTGTAGGTACTCATTAAAAACTTTGTAAAAGGCCTTAATCCCCATATTATTTTCTTTTATGCCAGATGATTTCACACCTCTTTTAAATAGTTTATTATATCCAAGCCTTATCACAACCATATCAACGAAAAATTCATCTAGGTTTTGACTATCATTCTCTTTTTGCACTTCTTCAATGCGAGGCTACAAAAGAACAATAATATGTTCTTCTTCAATCAAATAGACTTTAATGAATTAAATCAACAACAAAAAGAAAAAAATAAAACAAACTCAAAAATATCGTAGACACGAGAAATGGGCAATAAATCTAAGTATCTCGATAAAAGCAGTAATAACACAAAAAATTGTTATGAGAAAAAATGTTACTTCTATTTTTCTCTCTTATAACTTTAGTGGCTTGCTCGTATATTTTTCTAGGCCTTCTTTTATAGGTTATAAGATACTTTTTAACATTTAAGAGTAGAATTTCATCCTCCCTTTCATTTTACTATCCATTAAAACAATTACTAAATAGAAAATTGTAATAATTTAGACAGTTTTTTAATAGACTATAACTCACTGTCGAACGTACCAATTTAGTATAAATACTTGCAAAATTCTTAGGACCAGCTCTGTGTATTTCAATTTGTTCCTTTTATTTTAAATATTTGTTTCAACAATTTACTTTATATTGAAACATTACATTAATTAGATATTATGAAACTAATTTTTCAAAAGTACTAATAATCGTCATACCTTCACATCTAGGTGGTTCCAATAAGCAATGAGTTTCTCAAAGACTTCTTTATTTATGTTGTTGGGACAATTGACCATTATTTCTACATATGTTGTATACTATTTAAAATGCTTTCTCTTCACTTTAGATTTATAACATCTCCATGCATCTCCAACAGTATTCAAAGTCTATTCTTTACCTTTTTAATGGCAAAATATATCTTTTCTACAATGCAATCGATGTTTACTTAAAATTCAATAATAAAATTGAAAAGGAGTATTAATAAGATGGTTTCTAACATTAACAAGATGGTTTCTAACATTAACATATTTCCAAATAGGTTCGCTGGAAATCTTACACCAATTGACTTGATTTAGAAGTACAAGATTTTCTTTACAAGCCATATAACCCAATAAATATGTGAATTCAATTAGTATCTTCTCATCAAGACGAATTTCTTGATTAAAAGCATTAAAATTTTGGTTTACGCTGATCTACGAATCTTGCATGAACCTTCATGAGCAAAATTGGACCTTCCCTTCTTCTTCACAAATTCTATATTGGAAAAGAAAAAGGCTGAATTAAAATATTTTCTCATTTTATCAACCTTGTTGATATTGATAATATTGTCACCATAAAAACAAACATGATCATATACAACAAAGATCAATGTAAGGAAAAAAAATAATCGTTTGAACAAAGATTGCACAAAACACAACAACATAGATTAGATAATATAAGATCTATCGTATATATACATCATTAAAAACAAACAATCACAACTTATGAACTGCTTGTAGGTTCCACAGGTTAAAGAAATCTATAGCAAAATCTATCTCATCCTCTGGTTCTCCCATATAAAGAATCATGTCCATCTTTCTTTTTATGTGAATGAATTATTATCCATTCATTATGTTTGAATGAATACATCTTAAATAGATAAACCTAAACATTATGACTTATCAATTTCAAATTGAAAAGCCACAACCTTTTACCTAATCCCACCAGGGGTGGATTAGGTAATTTCATCAATTTAAAATAAAAATCAACTAAATATATTTTAGCAGTTCTTTTTTATATAACTTTTATATTTAATGTTTCAAATTTTCTATTTAATCATTTTTCTTGTTTAAAAATTTTATTTTTGTAAAATTTACAATATTAAGAAGTAATCAATGAAAAGCTTATCAAGAAGTTGTCTTTTTATGATAGTTTAATTAAGAGTTAGAAGATTACCTTAACATGCTTATTTTTGTAGTTTAAATAGCCAATTATTTTAATTGATGGGCATCATATTTGATATTGTGAACTTGAACTCCAAAATTATCTCAATCAAAATCAATGGCAATTTAGAGACTAAACCTATGTTAATAAATGAATTTTATTACAAAAAAAATGTTATAATATTTATTTGCCTAATGCTTCTATCCAAATTAGTAGCTTTCATAATTATAACAAACAAGTAAAAATTTTTATCCATGTATGTACTTAACTTATGCATGTATGCATCGTTTTTCTATTCGTTTCGAGTCACACTATTTTCTCTTCTACAAGGATAAATTATTGATAAATTGGTGTATTCTTTAAGATAACAACATTTTAAAGGTATTACTTTTTTTTAGTTTAAAGAAGAAGTTACTAGTTAATAGTGAAAATTTCGTGCTTTCTAACTTATTAGAAGAAAAGTTATCTCAATCTAAGGTAAAAGAAGTAAGCATACCAGAGACTACTAATAAACTTATGAGTTTAAATCTTCACCTAAAAAAATGAAATTCAAGACTGGGTGTAATTCTAAACAAAAGAAAATCTCAATTCATTCATGTGAATCCCTCAATATCTCTAGAGAGGAATTGCAATATATAAATCCTAATAAAGTTCTTAATTTGTCTCAATCTAGAAATTACATGGTATGTTGATGTTTTTTTCAGTTGGCCATAGGACAAAACATGGCAGAAAACTTCAGAAAAGATTAAAACACTATAGAAACCTTCCTACTTCTTACATTTGTATCAACTTTTACTTAATCCAGTCCTCATATTAAAGTTGATATAACTACGTTCCTTATACAAGCCCATATTTTACAGAGTCTCTATGCCCATATTAATTAAATAAAGTTATTAATTAATATGTTATACCACTACATTTTATTTAGTTAAGATAAGGTTGTAACTAACACTGAAACTAATTTTCTTGACTCCTCATCATGAATTGTAATTAAAGGTGGGTATGGATGAAGGACGGTCAATCACTTAACATCGTGAGCCATGCTTTTCTTTTTTTTATCTTCCATTATTTATTCTTCTTCGTTTTTTTTTTTTTTTTTGTTTAACATGGTTAACTAGGTAATTTGCATGATTGTTTTGGACCTTTGTTTACTACCTATAATATGGATCCTAGACTCTAGTACATACTCTTGGGAAATCGGGAAACAATCACATCTCACACAACAGAAGAAAGAGAATATTTTATGTTCGATTTTCCAAAAAGTCAAGATCACAACATTTTATAATGGTTAAATCATAAGCATAATAAAGCGTGAATCTAAATTCGTACCTTATTGTGAAGTTTGATCTATGTATTCGTCTTCTCATATCTTGATGGAAGAATCACTTTAATCGCATATGTGTCAAGTCTCTAACAATATCTACGGATCAACATTAGAGAAAATTAATAATTGGTAGGAGAAAATAAGAAGTATTAGCTCATCTTATGTTTCTTCCTTTATATACAAAAACGTAAGATCTTTCTTAATATTAAAATTAAATATAATTATAATTAAAGTTTTATTTTAATAATTATTATTTAATCTTAATAAAAACCAAATATTATATATTTAACTCTTGAAGTTTTTGAAACTTCACAATTAAGTCTAACTTAATTAATTTTTCTTTTCTTAACTGATCTTTATGTGTTACCCATTAAGTTCATAATATGTTGGCAATAATTATAAATTCTAATTTTAATTCATAATTAGAATTAAATAAATTAAAAATACTTTTAATTTATTTTCAATTCTCCAATTAAATAATTTATAATTATATATTAAGATTGGTACATAGCAACATGTCATGACCACCCAAATATTAAGAATGTCAAATTGGTTTTGACTTAACCTATCCATGCATAATTTTTTCATATAATTTAATACGTTTGTCATAAAATACTCTAATTAGATATAAAGTATAGAATTAGCGTCATTTCTATTTTAGTCTAGTTTTATCAGTTTTTTACCATTAGTCATTAGTTTTATTAATGACATTTGAAAACTATTTTCAAAGTGTCATTCTATCTTAATCAATGATTTCTTAAATCAATACTAATTAAGAACAACAGAAGATTCTCCCTAAATACTTAGGATAACGAATCATATATTAATCGCTCAACTACCTCCTCATAGTTTATACTACTTCTAATGACTACCAAGTGAACTATCCATTATTAGAATCAGATCAGACCACGATTAATAAACTTCCAGTTACGATTACAAAACTGCCGGCTACGGTTTGTAAAAATCTATAAACCTTAACCTACCCGCCAGTTTACGGTTTAGACTACGGTTTGAAAACAGCCAGTTACAGTTTAATCGCTAGTTTAACTATAATCGTTGTTTTATTATTCATAATTTTATTTTCAAATTTAAAATTTTGAAATTTTAAATTTTAAAAAATGTCAAATATAATAAATTAGAAATAAAAATATAAAGTTAAATGAATTAAAATATATGACAAACATATATAAATTATAAGGAAAAATAAAATAAAATAATGGGCTTAAACTTAATTTTAAAAATTAAGTTGCCTACGTATCCTCAACGCTCAAGTCGAGATGAATCAAAGCCATCGTAGTTCTTTTACCTTTTTTTAGAGAGCTACTCACCTGCAACGTTGCCAGATTCGTATGTACTTCTGATTGTATCCGTGTCAAAATTATATAATTAGGAAGCATCTAGTTTTGTCAACTTATGTTGTCGTCGTTCTGCTTTTGTCCAATCATCAAGACAAACTTGCACCTCTAAAGATTCTGGAGTCATTGAATATCTATAATCGTCTAAAATATCTCCACCTGCACTAAAAGTTTGCTCAATAGCAACCGTTGAAACTGGAGAAGCAAACATGTCTTTTGCAATGCCAACATAATTGGAAACTGCTCATAATGATCCTTCTACCATTGCATTATTAAAAATAGAGAAGCTGTAAATTCACTCAACTCAAAAGAAGTTGTTAAATACATGTCAAATTTCATGTTAGAATTTTCCATAACCCCTCTCCATTTTTTTTGTTTTTGTAAAATTAATAAATCAGCTCTAGAATATTTACTAGTATCAATTATTATTGATGTAGGAGTATGAAAAGTTGAAGAAGTGACACTAATATTATTACTATATTCAACAATTAAATCTTGAATATTTTTCCTAACTTCATA
>JAOXYD010000009.1:3493136-3504145 GCA_028565735.1 Pinacopodium congolense | reverse complement strand
AGATTCAATTTTAATTAGAATTATTATTTATTGATTATATAATAATAGATATTAGTAATTCATTTATATTTTTATTATGTATTTAATTTTATAATATATTTTTACTTATTTTTATAATTTTTATAATTTATTATTTTATAACGATTTAATACCGATTTTATAACGATTTAATACTGATTAAACCTTTAAATCTTAAACTTCTCATTTTATCAATTTGATATTAGATCCGATTTAAAAAACATTGGTTTTAACTTTTAACTACAGAAAACACCATACAGAGCTCTCTGATTTAAAAAACATTGGTTTTAACTACAGAAAACAACAGACGGAGCTCTCTGTTGCTCTATGCCTCTCACGCTCAAGCTTGTACACTTTTTTCAATTAATCAGGCCCGTAAGAAAAAAAAAAGTGCGAGAATATTGAAGGTTATATTTGGTAAAATTTTGAGATGTTTGATACTATTGCTAGTTTTAATTTTTTGTTTATATTGTTGTGTGTTTTTATTAATTTTTGTATTTTTATATTTTTTATGTTTTTATTTTTGTGCTGTATTATTATGTTATTTTTTCTGTTTCTGTATTTTTTTTTTTGCATTTAAAACATAAGAAACTAAAACTGAAAATAAAACCAAATATGTTTGGTTTCTTATTTTTTAAATACAAAAACTGAAAAAAGTATAAAATTAAAAAAAAAACAAAATACTAATGTAACACATAAATTGAAAAAAAAGCACAAAAACAAAAAAAAAGACACAAAAATAAATATAATCACGTAAAAATTACAATCAAAAACTAAAATTAATATAAACAATAAACATCTTTCCATTCTGACGTTTAAGTTAACAAAATGAAGAATGTTTAGAATAGTTTTTAATAAAATAGTGACGTGTGTAACAATATTTGTGATAATTAATATAAACATAATATTTTTCTTGTATGTATCATAACGATGATGCACGGTGTATTCTGCAGAGATAGATTTTATTTTCATGAAATCTCTCTTATTAAAGTTTTGCTTTTTAAAGCTAAATTAAGCCAATAAAAAAGGTTTCAAATCAATAATGGGGGAGAAACTCCAAGTGGGTTATGAATAAAAAAGAAAGAAAAGGAAGGAAGCATGTGATGGAGGGACCAGGCGGGGAGACACAGAAGCTAAAAGGAGTGTTTATGATTAAGAGAGGATGGTGGACACCAACATATATATACAGACGTTACCTTATCTTCTGCTTTATTCAATTAATAGCCAGCCAGGTCTTGTCACTCTCAACCACGGGTTTATTAAATTCAGAGGTGATTGGGTCATTCAGATGTGATGAAATCATTGAAATGCAATTCCTACTATTAAAACTGATCTCTATTCAAATCAGCAACGACTTCAAGGTTATGGTTGATAACAATATCCGTAAATATGAAATGCTTTTTATTTTTTCTACTCTCCTAAAGATCCAACACAATACCAAATTCATTTACCGAACTTGATTACTCAATTTACCAAGATGAAATCTCCTTTAAGAGTTCTGAGTACTAAATCAACTTTTAAGCTGGTAGGACTCGTGTGGCTAATCCAATCTTTTCTTAAAAGAGATGTAATGAAGTTGAATAGACTACCACGAGCATGCGAGGAAAGACAACAACATGGGGTTAGCTGAAGAGAGAGACATTTAGATGCATGGAGACTAGACAACGCGTAGCGCAAAATCCAAGTTGGTGGGCGTATTACGCAGGTACAATTTGCATTCCAAAAAGGTAAGGGCCAAGGGATGAGAAGAGGGGCTTGTGATTGTGGGATGAGGTTGGGGAAATAATTATAATAATAATTGGGGCAAATGCTTGCTGTTCTTGCTTCTACTCCTCACAGCATGAGTTTTTATCTGTTCATCATTGAGGATCTGATTAAGTATTGCACAATTGAAATGCCATTACAAAAGGAAATTTCATCTCAGATAATAGATCTGAGGTTGATACCAATGTGAAACTCATTTATCATTATAATTTTGATGGACCTAATGCAACTTTCTTGTAGGTTTGAAGATAGATGGCCGCCCCTACTTCAAGATATTTCACTCAAACAATAGCAAAAGCAGCCTGCACATTCCAGAAATGACATTTCAAGGACAAGTGATTCATTACCCAACTTTCAATCAGTTCTGCTACTGCAAGCATGACTACATAATTTGGTTCTGTCCAGAGAGATCCAGATAACAGCTTGACTAAGCTCTATCGAACTTCCATCAGCGCACGACGGTCAAAATTTGGGTTGGAAGTGGAGCTCCAAATATCTCAATAAGAAAATTTAGAATGCAATTTCCTGAAGAACATGAAGCGTCTTCTGATGAACCTGGATGCAGGAAAGATTGGTTAAGATGAGCTAGTCATTAGAATCACACATACTAACTTTTGCACACAGAAAGATCCCAATTTTGAATAAGAGAGAAATGAAATCCCCATGTACAGTGTTCAAATAACCGTAGAGGTTCAAACCCCTCAATCTCGCCCCCTAAACTCCATCCCACACTCAACCCAGTGACCAACATATGCATTCAGTGTAAACCAAAAAAACCAAGGTTAGAGAATTTACCCATTCTAGATGCTGTGCTGTAATCCCAGAGATATTTCCAGAGTATATGCCACCTAAAACCTACCAAGTATATTGATATCAGCCACCAATAGTGCAAAAGGTTCTTTTTGGTAACAAAAAGCTCAACAATAATTACAGTCTGATATTGGAGATGATAGCATTTTAGACACAGGAAGTACCTTCGTGACAGTCTCAAGAAAGATGCCAGGTCGCACTGGAAGTGGTCTTCTTCCACTGACACTCCCCTGTTAGTTTATAATAATAGGATCAGCATAGTGGACAACAGAAAAATTGTAAGTCAGAAGAGTCCAAGATTCTACAATTTTAAACATTATTCAAAAACGCCTGCAAGGGTACCATTTATTTACACATAATACCATACAGATGAAAGAAAGCGATTAAGTGAACCCAAGCATACCCTTCCTGCAATTCCACCATAAAATCTTTCACCACTAGTTTCTTCTTCCCTGCTGGTAGGATCTTCAGCACCTTCATCATTTCCTAGCATGACATTTTTTATCATATCCTGGACAGTTTTCCCAGGCTTCAATGCTACCAGTTTTGTTAAGAAGTTCACCTATATTGGGAAGTTATTAGAAGCACTGATTATTAGAAACCAAAAATTCAATCAACATCATGCAGCATTCTTCAGAGTGCAGGAAAGGAATTGTCATGCCATCAAATTCAGGCCAATAAAAACAGCCAGTTATGTGGAGTGTAATACAAACAATAAAACAAGGGAAAGTGCACACCTCAGATTCAGGTAGTGTACTAAAACCACGATCATTTCTTTCATCTAGAATTCCACCTCCCATCATGTTCCTGGCTTCCTCTCTAATTAAGACAAGCCTTGCAAGTAGTTTGCGATCCAGAACAACAGGTCGAGTTTCCATAGCCTGGAGGAGAATTAAGAAATGCAACATATTAAGGTTTGAGGAAAAGTAAGCTTTCAATGCGAAAGATGCCATTTCGTTCAACATAATTCAGGCTATCAAAACTGGAGCCTTAAATTGAACCAAGCTCATGTATTAGGAGATCCGGAGGCAGGTTGATTTTCCTATGAACTTGGAGTCAATCAGTGGAACCACGTGACTCAGCCAGCTTCTATAATAAGCAAGCCAAGCCAAGCTAGATGCCAATGATACAAAGGCCCTGTTCGCACATTCAACCACAACACATGGCATTGAGAGTAAAAATCTAAGAATGAAAGATGACAACACTGACCATTTCCACTTGAGTCCTATCAAATTGAATGTTTCAAAATGCTTCAATTGAAAATAAAATTTATGATAATTACCTCTAGCAAATCATCTGCCTGGTTAGCAATATCATTCAGATTTGCCCCAGGAATATGAACTTTTGTGCCATCTTTACTCTCAAAGACACCACCACCAGAAGCAACTCTCCGTAGTAGTTCGTGCCTGCTGTCTTTGTCAGGCGTTCTACACAGTAAGCCAATCACTTGAACCTAGAATATAAATAAATCAGCACTTTAATGCCTTAAAACATAAACCCAACTCTTGCTTTGGAAGAAGAATAAACAGCCTTTGAGAAGACTCTTACTTGAGGGGGACACTTTCTTGTTAAATGGGACAATACAGTCTCCTTTATGACTTCCAACAGTGATTTTCGCTGAAAGAAACAATAGACCAATTGTCATAATCAACCAATAGCTCTTGAAGTCATCAGAAAAGAAAGGAAAAAATTAGTAAAAAGGTAAATATAAATTATTTATATTGTTCATTACAATGTTCATATTACTTATTATAATTGTTATTAAGCTTTTGCATTAGTTTAGAGAACTTGGTGAAATTAGGATTATTAAGTTTTAAAAATTTTAAAAAACCTAAATCAACCCCCTCTTAAGTGTCAAATAGTAGCAACAATAACCAATACAGAGTCCTACTTCCAACTAGGAAGAATAGAGAAAAGGTGGCTGGGGGGAGGGAGGCGGTGAGGGTGTGAAGATTAAATGTTGCAGTTAGAGAGAACATGGGAGGGAATTCCTTGAGGGTAACAAAAGAAAACTAGCAGTACCTGGAAAAGAGACAGCAGCTGATAAGAGGGCAAAAGCCTTTAAAAAGACAATTGAAATGCACACTAATCGAATTCTACAGATCTTAGCTGAATAAACAAGAAGACTACTAGATTCCATGCTTCCAAAAGCGATATAATTTCACAACTCTTCTATGAAATTCAGAGGAAAACTATCAAGAAAGAACCTTGAAAATGTAACTTTCTGACATTCATAGCATGGAGTAAGCCAATCATTATGTCAAATTCATCCACTAGCTCAACACCATCAAGAATAGATAAGCAAGGCATGGAAGAAATAGCATCAAGTGCATATAAAAGGAACATGATAGGAACGAGGAAGCAAAAGCTAAAACAAAGTCAGATCCAGATCTATCACTTAATGTAGAATCACTGGCAGCAATGGACCAACATGGCATTCTTATCCAGTTCCCAAGGCGGTCTCCATATTGTTACTGAAGATGAATCCTAGTTTCTGCACTATGAGTGTTACATAGCTTCTTCATTCTCTAGTTTATGTTTTTTAATTGTTGAACTATATCGGTTGTAACAATAGGTTTGTTCTGAACATTCTTTCTTCTAATTAATATAATTTACTTTTTCGATATAAAAAACACAGTCCCATATTTTTTAAGTAAACGATTGTGTACACCCTATTTCATCTAACAACAATTATAAACCACGTTTGAAGGAAGTGTAAAAAAGTGAGTGCCTCCATGAAGATCTAAGCCAAATTTGGCCATGTTGTTCTTGACATTTATCTATGTACATGATGAATTTGTACATTCCAATCCAACCCTATCAACCTCTTGGAGTCAAAGAAAAATGGAGAATGAGGAGAAACAGGAAATACCCTTTTTACACCCAAAACCACCACCCACATATCAGATTCTACCACCAATTTTGAAAAGCACATTCTTCTAACTTAGTTATAGTTGCACACATAATGCTACCCACTCTGCCTGGACAAACTTATGGTTAATAGCCAAACTTCTGATCCGACGCCCATTGGCATCTCCCTAAAAATAGGTTAAAGCAATGACCACAAACAATGACGATCTTTTTAATGCAAAGACTTGGGGACCAACTATCATCCCATCCTAGTAACACAAGATTCAAAACACTATTCACGGTCAAGCAACTTCACATGTCACTGTAACCATATTTGCTCAAGAATCGCACAGTAATTTTTACAACAATACCATATCATCTTGGTCCTTTTCTGCAATTTGAATCATGTAATCCAGAGCCATCATAAACCCTGATTCCATCTCATCGATTCTTTTCCCTATGACTCCTTGTGCAGCCAATTCAACCACCACTTTCTCGGATGTTTCATCCATGTCCATGTCTTGCAACTGTTGCGCAAACACATCAGGCAGACAATAAATAGCCGGAATTTCCATAATCTCCTCTAACCGATCCTAAAGCTTCTACCAACCGTGAGTGACTAAATTAGAAACTCACCAGGGTTATCATTTCTTGAAGGACAGAAGTGACCTGTTCACCACCTTTGAGCAAAGCTTCATTACGAGAATTGTCCGGTTTATCGTTCCATTCCTGTTCAGTTCGAGTCCTTCCATCTTCCACACCCAGTTTTTCGTTCAAGGAATCCCCATCCACCTCATAACTAGTACAAAAGGCCACAAATGATCTCTTTCTGTGGGGTCGATTAAGTTGACATCGGTATTGGCTGAATAAGGATTGTGGGCTCGAGAGGATTGAAGGGAAACGGGCAGGAGTATAAGGAAAGGAAGTGGTTGGGATGGTGTACGATGATGAACAGGTGCAGAAGTGCAGCATTATGTGGGTTTAGTAGAGGTTTTGGACAAGTCCCTAGAGATTGGATCCAGGATATTGAAGTAAATTTTGCCGTAGACGCAAAAATAAAAATGTAAAACGTACATTCGCCGTCTGTGGGAATCGAACCCACGACCACACGGTTAAAAGCCGTGCGCTCTACCAGCTGAGCTAAGACGGCAGATGAGCCTATGGCTTCTGAGAAAATATTTCAATAAAAGGCTTAATTCTCTTACAAGTAATTTAGAAAAAATATTTAGATAAAAGGCTTAAACACGCACGCATCTTTGTTCTGAGATGGATTAAGTAGTCGATTAGTTATGTACAATGTGCTGACAAGCAATAAGAAGCTATGAAAATTACCCAAAAAAATAAAAATAAAAAAGGAAGGAAACCAATAGAGAGAAAATAGCCCTTGGCCTTGGTTTAAAAGATTATTTTCGTTTTTCTTTTATTTTTATCTTTTCCTTGTATTTTAATAGTCATGTACGGTTCCAAGAGGGCAATAAAAAGCAAAAGAGAATAGTTGGCTCCGCGGTTCACGTTCTACGACGTGAAAAGGGCCAAACAAGTCATTTGACACAACACGATCCTTGATCCATGTGTCGGACCGGATTGTCTAGGATGAGGATTCGAGATTTAACTTTATTCTTCTCCGTTTTCCAATTCTGTCCCTGTTTTTAAAATGTGGCACTTTTTTATTTTGCAGATAATTATTATTACTAATGGCAATTATCTCAACTAATGCCTCCAACGAACATTTAAACTAAACGCATGTTTGGAAGGCTTTGATTTTTAATTTATATTTTTTAAATATCAAATTTTAAAATAGTATTAAATAATAAATAATAAATTAATACAATAATAAATTCATAAAAATTATTAAAATATACAAAAATAAAAATAAAAAGTTGAACTAAATAAATCCTAAATTTCTATATGTGTTATCTCAATTGAAAGTAAAATCTACAAAAAAAAAAAGTAATAATTTCTAACTCTTCCACTCAACCACCGTCCTCTGGGGGAAAACCGATGCAAGTGAGCTGACTTGTAATTATGTTGATTTTGTAGAGTGCTCTTGTTGGTTACAATAGGACTGTCATAGTTTATAGTCAAACTAGTACATGCAAAACTTTTACTCTTGGAAACTTTGGCTATGATGACACGTCTGCTTGTGGAATCATGGTCCATGCAATGGAACATATTTTGGCTGATATCTGTCTAGATACTGATTCTGTTTCAGTCTCGTATTTGCAGGTTGTTTAGCTCTAATGCTTAAAAGTTGATTGTATTGGTGTGCGTTATTTTCATGTTTGTTTTGGTTTTGACCATTCTGAAACTAGCCGAGTGGAATTTCACAAGTTCAAACCACACACTTATGCCACCATTTTGTTTGGGTTTCTTTGTTAAGCCTTTTCTTAATTATCTTGATTTCATTAAATATTCTAACCTTTCATGGAGACTATCCGAGACTTGTTTGACCCTACAAACGATAATATTCCCATTATGGAAGACCCTAAATCTGGTGATATTTCTCTACTTGATGCAACTCTTATAGAAGTGAGGGACCATTCAAGTTCAATGGAGCTGCTAAGGTTAGGAGAAACCCATAGAATTATTGCCAATACAAAGTTAAATACTGAATCTTCATGTAGTCATGCTATTTTGATGGTTAGTACCTAGCCCTTCTCTCTCACTCTACTTGGTAATGTATCTTTTCCCCTCAGGAACTCTCACTTATAATGACATATAATATTGCAAATTCCTGTTAAGAGGTCTGTTTCGAGGTAAGAAGATGCTGTTTCAAACGATATTGAAAGCTTTTCTCACTTGGTGAAACCTTTGAAGTCACTTGTTCAGACATGCAAGTTGGTTCTAGTTGATCTAGCAAGTTTAAAACGTATTCACAAGTCAGGTTTTGTATTGGAAGTATAACTCTCTATCAAGTTTATGCTGGTCTCTATTTAGCTTATATTTGATATATGTAACCCTATTTAGGAATGTTCCCGTGATGAAAATGAATAGTGGGCATTATTGCTGCATAGAATCTTGAATTATTTAAAAATATTTTCATTTTTGCTTTAAATTATTTGCTTTACACATTTGGAATTGTAAGGCCACTTGATATTACTTTTTGGATTTGTAGTTTTCATGGTATTTTAGCAGTTACGTTTACTGCAATGTGAACTCATCGTCCTTCTATTTTTTGCAGGGAGTGAGGGGCACACATTAGAGGAAGCAAAGTCAATAAATCTCTCAATTATTGCATTAGGAAAGTGCATAAATGCAGAGAATAATACTCATGTTCCTATTTGCAATTCAAATCTTACAAGATTGCTAAAAGATTCATTATAAGGGGAGATGCCTTTCATATGCATCAATTCATTGCCTTCATAGCTTTTCATTTGATTCGATGGGATCAGTTTATAGGATTATTGCATGCTAGAATAGTTACTAATTTATTTCCTATTCTTTCTTTTTCATTCACATTATCATTTCATTAGGTTTATCATATGGGAAATTTGAGATTTTTTTTATTGTATATATTAAAGTGCGAGAAGCATTGTTAGATGTTTATGTTGTACGCCTAATGGTTTTAGCATTTTATCATATTTTAAGTTCAGCAAGAACTTCATTAGTTATGACTATAGGCCTTTCACCGAGTTATATAGGAGAGACCTCTAGTACCATATTTTTTGGACAAAGGGTGAGAAAGTTTAAATGATTTTTCATATCTTGATCATCTATAATGGCTTAAAAAATCTAGTCCTTTTAGCATCCAAACTTTCATGTGCATAAATCTTCAGCTGCCTGAATTCATCTGCTATTTTCCCTTGTATCCCGTAACTTGATGATTTTTATAATAATGCAATATGATAAATATTTCTACAGTTTGTTGTTATCTTAGTATATGTTATAAGATTAACCAGCTTCTAGTTGTATTGCAACATCATTTTTCTGTAGGCTATGAAGGTTAAGACTATCTTAAAAATAAAGGAAGAATTTGATTACAAAAGTTTATCTCAAAAGCTTGATATACAAGTCGTATGTTATAAGATTAAACAACTTTTAGTTGTATTGCAACATCATTTTTTTGTAGGCTATGAAGGTTGAGACTATGTTAAAAATAAAGGAATAATTTGATTACAAAAGTTTGTCTTGGAAGCTTGATATACAAGTTGACAAGCTCATTGCAGAAAATGAAAGATAACAAAAAGCTTTTGATGACGAAGCCGAAAGAATTAACTAAATAGCACAATGCTGAATTCCTGACGTGGGAAGCCTTAGAGGTCAACCTACTACTTCCACATCTCTGCATTTTTTTATTAAAAAAATTAGTTTAATTACTTTTCCGTGGCCACTCATTCTTTTTACATCAAATAAGGTAAACAAATGTGCAAAGTTTAATGAAAAGCATATATGGGTTTACCACCCATTTACCCTTTAAAAGTGTGTTAGGAAACGGAAGTGGAATGAGTAAATATTTCTTATTCGGGAAATATTTTGACTGAAATATCCTATATGTTTTTCATATGGAAATATATCCAATTTGAAATTTGTGATGTTGTTCGCAAAAGGAGAAAATAAATTGCCAAATAGAGTATAAGGAGTCAATTAAGAGACTCTAAGAGAAGATAATGATGAATCATAATGATGACTTTATAAGTAAATGTAATGGAGAGGTACTCTATCTGTTTTTTACATGGTTAATCAAATTGTTGAGGAATCTTTATTGGTTACTCCGATAATCTGGTCATTTTTAGATGATATGCATTACCCCTATAAACTCTAACTAGGATTCTTTTGTTTCATTTGGCCTTGGTATAAGTTTGTTTTTTACTCAGAACATATATGTCGAAAAAATGCATAACTTGACTGTTTTGTGTGCATTTTTTGTGTGATATAAAAACACTCATGATGCTATTCAAGGAAAACATGTTTTTGTTATGTGCTGCTCTCGTCGTTTTATATCAAGTGTCCTTTACCTTTATTTTTCAATTAGTTTAAACTTGATAACTGTTTTTCCTTCACTTGTTCCATCTTTTGTTATTTTCAGAAGTCGGGGGGTTTTGTAAGTGAGGACATTGTTGAATTGAAGAGGTTGCTTCAAATTGAGCTTCATTTAAGAACACAAACTAAAGAGGATGCTAATACGCTCAAGGGTTAATTGGAGTAGTTTTTACAGTCTGCGTTATATGTTATACAATTCTTTACTATTGCTAAAGTGCTTCTGTGTGATTAAAATCTTATCTTGCACACCGCCTTACTCAATATAACACGAGAAATGAGTTTGGAATTTGTCAAATATAAGGGGTTATTCATGCACTAGGTAGGTGGTGATTCAGAGGATATAAACCTACAGAAGAAGCTAGAGGAAGATGTTAAGGAGAAGAAGAAAATGGAAGAAGAGGAAGAAAAGGAGGTTCTTTGCAATTAAATGGTAACTTTAGAATTCGTATTAAGTAGTAGATGTCTATTAAGTGTGTACTAAAAATTAATACATGAACTAGGTGATAGTTGTGTAAAGCCCCAAATTATACCCTAGTTGTAAATACATGTTTTACATGTTAATTAGGGACTAAATTGAGTTGGAATTG
>JAOXYD010000009.1:3430464-3446235 GCA_028565735.1 Pinacopodium congolense | reverse complement strand
GAGCTTAATTTTACTCCGCTTTATTACTTGTTCGATAGGTGCACTTGCCTTAAGAACACGTTGGTTTAAAAGCAAAACTCATTTCAAACGTCCATCAATTTTAAAGTCACCTAACCAATGCAACATTATGTTTTATGGAAAATATGGTGTTGAACTTATTTACTTTATGAACGGGTGATTATATTTTGGGAGTTAATCTTTGAATTATTGTGAACTCTTACTTATTAGTTCAATAAAATAAAATTTTGTGGTATTTATTATGCCTATACCTTGGAATAAATTGAGGGAGTGAGCTTGGTAATTTGTATTAAGTGTACAACAAGAGTTCACATTCAATAAACCCATAATATAAGGTTTATTAATTGGTTAGGGAGACATCTCAATCAATTAATAGATTGCCTATAGGATTACTTCTGATTTAGTTAAATTTTTTAGAAAAGCTTTGTAGATTGAGAGATTGCAAGGTTAAGCCTACAAGTTAATCCTATGTTATTTGGTTAGGGAAACTTAATTAGACCTTAAGAGAGGGTGACAAAAATATTGGGAAATCTTAAACCAAGCATAAATTTAATCAATAAAATAATAGGGAAACAAATAGGGGAAAAAGTCATTCCTAATCTTTAACTTCATTTCAAAAGTTTTTGTGCATTAATTCTCTATTTCTTAAGCTATTTTATTTAATTTATTTTCAGTTTTTATTTCTTAAATTTGCACCTTAAAAATATTTAACTTTGACTAAGTGGTGAATAAATCAAATCCTTGTAAGATGATATTTATTTATACTATAAGTTACCACCTGTGCACTTGTAGTATTTAGTGTAAAATCAGTTTAAGTTTTCAATTTGACACTAACATGCACTTTAAAGGAACTTGTAGCCCCTACTTTTAATCCTAACTTGCTTTGTATAAACTATTCTGATTATCAACTTGAACAAAAGATCAGACATAGACTTGCTTATGCACTAGCTACTTTTACTGGTTTTCGACACAGCAGTTCCTTAGGTTCAAGTTACGTCATCTATATGAATAAGTTCCCAAAATAATTTCACAACTTATGTTTAAGATGAGCATGACACGGGAGCTAAACTTATTCCTTAGTTTACAAATCAAGGAAATGAGGAACGAGATCTTCATTCATGAAGAAAAATGAGCACCACAACAAAGTTAAAAAATTGATGAAAAAAGTAAACTAGTAAATGCAAAACTTTACTTAAGTATGATAGGTATTTTTCTCTACCATACCACTAGTAGATATAGTATCATGTTTAGTATTTGTTTATGTATAAGATTTCAATTAATGTCTCTTTTAATAAATTGCATATTTAAGTATTTTTATGGAACCTCATCTTTATGACTTTGGTATCCTAAACATGTATCATAGAATTAGTTTCCTATCTCGATGTGAATTATGTCAGTGGACTTTTGGATATGAAGAAAACATTTTGCATTTGTAAATTATTAAGCAATGCATTAGTGTTATGGTTTAGTAAAAAGTAAAATCTCATAGATTTTTCATTTGCATAAGAAAAAAATGTAGAGGTTGGTAGTTGTTATGAATAAATGTTTTGATTTAGGAAACAAATTTGAGAATATAACATGGAGTTTTCCCAGATCTCCATTAAGCGTATTAACATAGATATCACATGCATAAAAAGGATATAATTAAACATGCTAAGGCCAAGAATATAGAGATAAGATATCACTTCAATATAGACCAGCTGCAAATAGTGATGTTGGATTTGAATTTATTGATAAAATGCACCAAATGGGCAATATTTTCACTAAATCAATGAAAGAATATAGATTTTAAATGATGAAGAGAGAATTATGCATGATTGATGATAGATCTCTTCAAAATTTTTGTGAAATTGTGTATACTTTTTTACTTTTAGATGAATTTTTTTCATGAAGATTGGTCTTATATCAATTAGTAATTGGTAAATTTTCAATCCTCTAATAACTTTTTAATGATGTCAAAAAGGAAGAGGTATAGTGATATTACATGTTTTATATAGAGGAAATTACTTTTTTAATGTTTTTTATGCTTATGAATTGTTTTCTTAATATATAATATGTGTTCACGGTGCATAATATGTGTTTCTTGATGCATAATGATATATTATATGTGTTTTATTGCATGATATGCTTTTCAATTTCTTTTCATGTTTTATTGTCTCATATTACATCGATGCATATATTTAGGAGAAGTTAAATTTGTTACGATTAATGAATAAGGAGGATAGATGTTTATTTTATGAATATATATGATATTTTGATTGAGGAAGTTCATTTTCCATATGGTTTTGAATGAACTGCTTTTGGCTCTTTAATATCACATATTTTGTCATCGGTAATAAGAAGTAGATTGTTTAATCAAGGAAGGTTCCAATCTTAGTTTTGATAAGAAGAAAACATGTTTGTTACTAATGATTAGCTTTACGATCAATGGTTTGAAAGATGGCTTTATTAAAGGATCATTTGGTTATGGTTTAAAGTGAAATATGTTGATTGTAAAACAAACTATGAGTTTTACACTCAAAACCGTAACTATATGAGTCGTACTTATAATAAAGAATAGATATCAGTCCCAGGAGGATTGTATCTAGACACCCTATCAATTTGGTTTACACTTTGTTCAATAAATTGATTTAAGAAAATAAAAAAAATAAGTAAGACGCAAATAAATTTGAAGCAAAAGCGAGCAACACAATCAATCACCAACACTGTAAACAAAAATTCGGAGAGAATCAAGATTCAAGAATAGAACTTGTTGTTATCCATATTTGTTCCCCTTTAGTTTGATTGATCTAATTTATATTTAGCCCAATATTTCATAATATTTTAGCTATTCCCTCTCAATGTCCAACTAAATGCCACTTCTTAAATAATATAGGATTAACTTTGGGATCTCTTGACAAGCAAAGTATTTCCTAAACATTCAACTAGATATGAAGCTATCCTATAGTCAGTATATCAATTTATCAAAATCTCTTCCAAATAAACTAATAACTTGTTGTCTATAGGTCTATTAAATGCCAACACTCATTGTACATCTAAGACAAATTACGCAACTCAGTATCTCGATTTGTTGTAAGGTTTAAGCTTAAGAGACAACACAAATATTCCTAAAATTAAATCAATAACTAAAGGTTCCCAAATAATTTAAACAACAAATCCTAAAATTATTTTAGCTACTCATAACAAAAACAAGTCCAATCATATCCATATTTTCCAAAATATAAAATAATATAATAAAAATAAAACAAATATGAAAAAATGGAATTTGAAAGAACTCTTGAAGTTTTTATAGCTTGTATTGTGCTTAGAGCTTGTTTGGTAGTTCCTGGAATGTGGCTACTCCTCCTTGTTTTCTCTTCGCCGAATCTTTGTTTCCTCAAATGGCAGTTGGGAGTGTTGGCTGCTGCTTCCGTCTTTTTTCTCTTATGTGCCACCTCCACTGGATTCTTTTTTGTGTATGAATCTGTCTTGTAGTCTTTTTTAGGGCTGTGTGTTTCTCTCCAGCAGCTTGGGTTTTCTCTTGCGATTTGGGTTTGGTCCATGCGGCTTGTGTAGATAGGTCTCAGTCCATATAGATTGTAAGTGTCCAGCACCAGCAACAAATGCGTACTCTCTAGCGCCAGCAAGTGATGAAGTCTAGGTCCATACAGGGAGTGCGAGCTTGGTCCAGCGGGGAGCATCTTTACTCCAGCTTTACCACTTGGTCTTGGACTTGGAGGAGGTGCATGCAGATGAGACTTGGTTAAGGGATGTGAAGCTTGGTCGTGGTCAAATGGGAATGGTCTTGGCTTGGTCTTAAGTGTACACGGGATTGAGCTTAGAGGATGGTCATGGTTAAACGTACATGGGTAGGTTGGCACATTTGACTTGGTCTTCCTTGCAGTGGCATGTGAGTTTGACTCCTCGAGATATAAGCTCTCCTGGCAGCAATAAGAAAAAAGGAAAGTTTGTTTGGATTTTTGCCTCGATTTACGTGAAACTCCTAGGTTTGCAAGGTTATAAGCTTAATTTTTTTTCTTCATTATTCAATCTCCAATCAACTTTTCAAGCTTCTTTTTTCTTTTTTTTTTTCTCATTTTCTGCCAACAGCGTCAAAAACTTATTGATTGTAAAACAAACTACTAGTTTTACACTTAAAACCGCAAGTATATGTGTCGTACTTGTAGTGAGGAATGGATATCAATCCCATGACGATTGTATCTAGACACCCTACTCATTTGCCTTACACTTTATTCAAGAAATTGATTTAAACAAATAAAATAAAAATAAATAAGGAAATCGCAAAGAAGTAGGAAGCAAAAAAGAGCAACATAACCAATTGCCAACATGACAAACAAAAATTCGGAGAAAATCAAGATTCAAGAATAGGACTTGTTGTTATCCCTATTTGTTCCCCTTTGGTTTGATTGATCTAATTTGTATTTTCACAAGGTTTCCTAATATTTTAGTTGCCCTCTCTCAATGTGCAACTAAATGTCAGTAGTTAAATAATCTAGGATTAACTTTGGGATCTCTAGACGTGCGAAGCCTTTCCTAAATATTCAACTAGATATGAAGCTATCCTATAGGCAATATATCAATTTATCAAAATCTCTTCCTAATAAATTACAAACTTTTTGTTTATAGATCTATTAAATGCTAACTTTCATTGTACATTAACAAAAATTGCCTAACTCATTCTCTCGATTTGTTGTAGGGTTTAAGCTTAATAAGCAAAACAAATATTCCTAAAATTAAATCAACAACCAAAGATTCCCATATAATTCAAACAACAAATCCTAAAAATATTTTAGCAGCTCATAAAAAAAACAAGTTAAATCATATCCATATTCTCAGAAAAACAAAATACTAAATAAAAATAAAATGAATATGAAAAAAAAAGGAATTTGAAAGAACTCTTGAAGTTTTTAGAACTTATGTGGTGCTTGAAGCTTAAGTGGTAGTTCCTGGAATGTGGCTTCTCCTCTTTGTTTTCTCTCTGCTGAGTCTTTGCTTCTTAGTGTGGTGGCTTGGAGTGTTGGCTACTGCTTCCGTATTTTTTCTCTTATGTGACACCTCCTCTACGTTCTTATTTTTGTCTGAACCTATCTTGCTGTCTTTCTTAGGGCTCTGAATTTCTCTCTAACAGCTTAGATTTGCTCTTACGTTTTTGGCTTGGTGGGCTTGGTCAATGCGGCTTGTGCATGTGTGTCTCAGTCCATGCAAGCTGCAAGTCTGCAGCTTCAGCAGCACATGTGTCCTCTCCAGCGCTAGCAAGTTATGAAGTCCAGGTCCATGGGAGAAGTGCGTGCTTGGTCCAGTGGGGGAGCGACTTTACTCCAGCTTTACCACTAGGTCTTAGACTTGGAGGAGGTGCATGCAGGTGAGACTTGGTCAAGGGATGTGTAGCTTGGTCATGGTTAAACAGGAATGGTCTTGGCTTGGTAATGGGTGTATATGGGATTGGTCTTGGAGGATGGTCTTGGTTAAACTTAGATGGGTAGGTCTACACATTTGACTGGGTCCTCTCTCGAGTGACATGTGGGTTTGACACCCAAAGACATATGCCCTCCCAGTAGCAAACAAAAAAAAAAGAAATTTTTTTAATTTTTACTTCGATTTGCGTGAAACTCCTAGTTTTACAAGGTTACAAGTTTAGTTTTTGTTTCTTCATTATTCATTCTCCATTTTTCTTTTCAAGTTTCTTTTTTATTTTTTTTTATTTTATTCCAACTTCAAATTTCAATTTCATTTCTCCCTATGTAATAAATAAATACACCAAAAAGATTTAACTCTAACCCAAAATTAATAATTAAGTAATAAAACATAAAACATAAATAAAAACACTCAAATAATCAAAGCTTACTCTAAACTTATACCAAACATTAAAAAACAATAATTAATGATATATTAAACAAAAACACACAAAATAAGTCCTAAACACTACAATATCAAGTTATTATGCAAGAAACACATGCCAAATACTTAGAAAAACACATATTAAAACACAATTATCAATTTCTCCACACTTAAAATTTACTTTTCCTAAAGCAAAATCAAATACAACCATTCAATTCCATCACTTTATTTTCAAGATCAAAGCATGCAATCCCACAAACTTTATCCAACTCAAGTATCAAGCTAAAACATATGTCATGACTACTTTTCATTAGTGCGCATAAACAAACTCAACTTGTGAAACCATTGCTCAAAGATAAGTTTAAATCCACAATGAATCTTCCTCAAGGTTTCACTCATTTCTCTCAACTGTATACGAGTTAGTGTTTTGCTTAAACTTCCTATAGGAAACTACACTATCATAGGCTTGCTAATTCACTAATTGTTCTCCATAATGATTACATGCTAAAAATAGATCAAAAGGACTTTTTTCGAGTTGCAACGGGGTTAGGGTCAAGGTGAGTTAAAAGGTTAAAGGGTTCATCACAAGCATTCATAAAGTATCAAGTGCACAAGGGATAACAAAGATAAACTTATGAGATATACAAATGAATAACACTACTACTCCATACTTATTGATGCTACTAATTTTTATTCCTTTTTCTTTTCTTTATTTTTCTCTTTTTTCTTTTATTGTTTTTTTTGTGTGAACAATAAAAAAAAAAATTAAAAAAAATAGTATCTAAAAGAAATGTGCTCAAAGAGTAGAAATATCGCTAAACTCATTTTAGAAAAAAAAATGTAGTTCAAAATCCCAACTAATGCATCACTTAATACTCTACTAAGCATGTGAATGGGTAATCTCATGGGGTTTTAGGCTTTTAAATAAGGTGTTTTCAATAAATAAAATGGTTAAGGCTCAATGGGGGTAATAAGGGATAGTATAAGGTAGGTCATTTAAGCCCAAGGTTAACACAAAAAGGGCCTTAATCATCTCTATTAAGCATGCATCCAATAGACTCAAACTGATTCAAATCAAGTTCTGAAGGTAATAACCTAAGGAAGTATCAGACATACAAAGAAATGAAATGACAATAGATGGAGTCATATAGGCTTAATCCTCACATTGGCTCAAATGAAAATTCATTATGCATCTCTACACTACCTCATTGTTCAAGTGTCAAGTTTTAAGTAAGCTTATACAACAAACTACTTTCATCACTCAACATGGTTCACTCTCTACTCAAATAACCTAATTCGAGTTCAAGCATGCATTTAATCTCATTCCAATTAGCATGATAGAATCTCATGGCAGCATAAACCAAAATGATTCAAGTGTAGATCCATTGCTTACACAAAACAACACCCTAATATGCCTAAAACATTCATCCTAAAAAGTAAAATGCAAACACAAATGCAATACATCCTAAATGACATGCAAAAATACAAAGACATATGAAAAAAATGCAAAGACTACCTCCCCACACGTAAACAACACATTGTCCTTGATGTGGAAAGGAAAACACTCAAAACTCAACAAACACACATAAAAAACAAAACCCAAAAAGATTTAGGGTTAAAATGTCTTATGATGGTGTCCATCATTCTAAAGTGCATGAAATCTTGCTTCATTTTGTCCTGTAATAAGCTATGTTGCACAACAGACCTTCAAGCTTCACACAATCATCAAGTTACCTAAACATCAAGAGATGAAAAGGGAAACAAACTAAAGATCAAACAAACTCAAGAGCAAACTAAATACTATCAAATCAAAGCAAAACTACACTAAACACCAAGACAAACAAATAAAAAAACATGCTAATTTAAGGTCATCAACTTGAACCTTGGCATATCAACACTATCCAATGTCAAATGGATGTTTGAGCCCAACCGGAAGCATGCTCAAACTCCATAAGGAACTTGGAGCAACTTCCTTTAATGTAGGCTCCTAATCAGCATGATGCTTTAAAACTTCGGGAAAGTGGAATCGAACTGCTTCATCGTTGAACTCCAATGTCCATTCTCCTTTTTGAACATCGTCCTTCTCCCGAGATGATCTCTAAAGTGGTGAAAATGATAAATATGGAGGCTTGTCATCCTGCTCGACATCTTTCAGCTTGCTTGGCCACAACTCGTTCTCCAAGTTAGGACTATGCAACTCCTCCTCCTCCTCCTCTTTCTCTTCCACTTCATCTTGGCTCTCCTTCTTTAGGCTTTCAACCTTGTCCATTGTATCGTGTTCTTCCATTCCCATGACAACTATGATGGCCTATATCTGCTCCCCTAGATTTTCTTTGGTATTGTTTGGTAGGCTACCTGCATTGCCAAAAGACAAGGCATTGGCAAGTTGACCTACCTGTACCTCCAAGTTTCAGATGGATGAAGCATGGTTCTTCCCAATTTGGTCGAATTTTGCCTCCATCCTGTTCAGATTCTCTTCCTGCCTTCTTTTACTTTCCTCTTGGCTTGAGAATTTGGAACTCAATATATCGAGGAACTTGTCCATTTTTCTCTCTAAAGACTCAAGTCTTTCTAATTAAAAATCAGGAGGTTTTGGGGTGCCTGCTTGGTCACCTGCATTGTTAGCATTACATGAAAAATATGAGGGGTTTTGCCACCTCAGATTATAATTATTGGAATAAGGGTTGTTACCTCTTGATTACTCAAATCCCTATGACTCCATCAAAAAGCAATCATTTATGTCATGGTTATCCTACCCCCATAATTCACATTGAAACTGCATAGTTCTAATAAAATAGGAAGATGTACCCTGAAAGTTGTTTAATTGCTCACTTAGGGCTAAAAGCTATGCTTGAAAAGCTGTTACCGTGTCAAACGAAATCATTGCAATTTGTTCCTTGAATTCTTGCATTACTAAGCTCATTATACCGTTTAATGCATCCTAGTGTTCATACACCTGCAAAGACATAAGGAAAAGTAACAAAAACTCTCAAATCAAAGTTAACCAAACTCAATAAGATGCTAAATAAAATAATCCCCGGTAATGATAGTAAAAACTTGTTGATTGTAAAATAAACTATGAATTTTACGCCAAAACTACAAGTATACGAGTCGTACTTGAAGCAAAGAATGGATATCGATCCCATGAGGATTGTTTCTAGACATCCTATAAATTTAGTTTATGCTTTGTTAAAGAAATTGAATTAAACAAATAAAATAAAAAATAAGTAAGACACAAACAAATTGGAAATAAAAGCCAGCAATACAACCAATCGCCAACACTATAAACAAAAATTCGTAGAGAATCAAGATTCAAGAATAGGACTTGTTGTTCTCCTTATTTGTTCCCCTTTGATTTGGATGATCTAATTTAGATTTGGCATAATATTTCCTAATATTTTAGCTACCCTCTCTCAAAGTGCAACTAAATGTCACTAGTTAAATAATTTAGGATTAATTTTGGGATCTCTCGACATGCACAACCTTTCCTAAACTTTCAACTAGATAGGAAGCTATCCTATAGGTAGTATATCAATTTATCGAAATCTCTTCCTAATAAATTAATAAGTTGTTGTCCATAGGTCTATTAAATGTCAACTCTCGTTATACATCTAACACAAATTACCCAACTCACTCCCTCAATTTGTTGTAGGGTTTAAGCTTAATAAAAAACACAAATATTCCTAAAATTAAATCAACAACCAAAGGTTCTCAAATAATTCAAACAAGAAATCTTTAAAATATTTTAGTCACTCATTGTAAAAACAAGTTCAATCATATCCATATTCCCAAAATATAAATAATAAATATAAATAAAACAAATCAGAAAAAAATGGAATTCAAAAGCACTCTTAAAATTTTTGTAGCTTGAGTCGTGTTTGGAGCTTGTGTGGTAGTTCTTGGAACGTGGCTGCTTCTCTTTGTTTTCTCTCTGCCAAATGTCTCCTTCCTCTTGTGGTAGCTTAGAGTGTTGGCTACTGCTTCCATCTTTTTTCTCTTATGTTCCGCCTCTGCTATGTTCTTATTGTGTTTGAATTTGTCTTGCTGTATTTTTTAGGGCCGTGTGTTTCTCTCCAGCAGCTTAGGTTTTCTCCTGCTTTTGGGCTTGGCGGGTTTGGTCCATATGGCTTGTGCATGTGCATCTCGATCAACACACGCATCCTCTCTAGCACCAATAAGTGATGAAGTCCAAGTCCACGTGGGGAGCACGATCTTGGACCAGCGGGGGAGTAGCTTTACTCCAGCGTTACCACTTAGTCTTGGACTTGGAGGAGATGTATACGACTGCGACTAGGTCAAGGGATGTGTAGCTTGGTCATGGTCAAATGGAAATGGTCTTGGAATCGGTATTGGAGGATTGTCATGGTCAAACGCAGATGGGTAGGTTGGCACATTTGATCAGTCTTCTCTGCAGGGGCATATGAGTTTGACTCCCAAAGACAAAAGCTCTCCCGACAGTAATTAAAAAGGAAAGTTTATTTCGATTTGTGCCTTGATTTACGTGAAACTCCTAGTTTTGCAAGGTTATAAGCTTAGTTTTTGTTTATTCATTATTCAATCTTCATTCGTCTTCTTTTTTTCATTTTCTTCCAAGTTCAAATTTCAATTTCAATTTCATTTCACCCTATAAAATAAATAAATACACCAATAAGATTTAATTCTGTCCCAAATTAAATAATAAAACATAAAACATAAATAAACACTTAATTAACCAAAACTTACTCCAAACTAATACCAAACATAAACAAAACAATAATTAAGATTATACTGAACAAAAACACACAAAATAAGTCCTAAACACCACAATATCAAGCTATTATGTAAGAAACACATGCCAAATATTTAAAAAAACACAATTATCAAAATGGTTAGACTCAAAGGGCAAACTTAAGCATAAATCTAGTAGAATCTTCAAGAGCTTTATTTAGGTAGTTTGGATGTGGTTGTAATAATTATTTTAAGTTGCAAAAAAGTTGCATTTGCATTGCAAAATTTTTTAAAATGTGCATAATTATACATAGGCCAAGAGATGTTTTATTTTTAAATTCAACTAAAATTTCTTGATGTTTAAAACCACTTTAGATAAGTTCCTAAGCGTATTTAAGTCAAATGTTGATGAGAAAATTGGTTTTAAGTTGTTTGGAAGATTTTGGAAAACGTTGATTCTTACAAGATGATCAATAGTAGTAAGTAGAATAGCATCTACTTGTTTAGAGTTCATGACTGAATCCTTACTTGTTTCTTATTACTTAGTGTTGGTTCAATTTTCATATATGCATCTCATCATAATCTACTTGCATTATGTACTACAACTTTTCCTACGCTTTTTTTACCTATATTGCCTCAGCCTATCTCTTCTTTTGCTTACTAGCCTTAGTTCCTTTTCTCGAAGGAGATGAATGAACAACATACATGTTCATTATAAGCCAATAGAGCCCTAAGATATTCTGCATTTGAAGGTTTTGCCATTATATTTCCTTCTTGACTTACTTGGTAGAAGTTGTGTCCTATGAGTTGAACTTACTCCTTATAAAAGAGAACACTATTAGTAATATAAGTTCACCATTTTATCATTTTAAACTTCTACTATTTCCTAATTGTTTTCTCATTCTTATTTCCCTAATTAAGGAATATGTTATGTGTACCACTAGGTCTACACTTGAGCAAGAGTTATTAAAATTCCTCTTCTTTATTTCGGTTCATATAACATAAATGGTGACAATTTCTCTTTCTTCCTAACGATATTGGATAGCCATGATATGGATTTCAATAAAGTGGAGTAGGTCCAATTAAGGTTACAACCCAATGGCACCTAAGAGAGTGGTGAATTGGGTGTTTAAAAATTTCTTAGCAAGTTAAGACACTTGAAATACCTTAAGCCAATTTTAACTATATGCAATCTTTAAACCAAAATTCAACCTAAATGGAATACTATGCTTATGCCAATATCAATCAAATTTAAGAAATAATAAAACAAACACAATGAGCATGAATACAAAGAGAGAAGGGAAATGAAGAACACTAAGATTTATAGAGGTTTGCCTACTATAAAGATAGACTACATCCTCTCTCCAACTACTTGTTGGAAATTCACTAATAACTAATTTTACTTTAATTGGGTGAAGAGCAACTCTTACAACAATCTTGATTATAAGGCCAAGAGGAATCCTTTATAACAATCCTAGTTAAAGGCCAAGAGGAAACTTTTACAACAATCTTGTTTAAAGGCCAAAGGAAACCTTTCCAACAATCTCAGTTAAAGGCCAAGAGGAACTGTTCTAACA
This sequence comes from Pinacopodium congolense, assembly GCA_028565735.1. Taxonomy (NCBI): domain Eukaryota; kingdom Viridiplantae; phylum Streptophyta; class Magnoliopsida; order Malpighiales; family Erythroxylaceae; genus Pinacopodium; species Pinacopodium congolense. The sequence goes on along the minus strand of JAOXYD010000009.1, from coordinate 3,434,095 downwards.
ATCTTGGTTAAAGGCTAAGAGGAACCTATCCAACAATCTTGATTTTAAGGCCAAGAGGAACTTATCAGATAGTGGATAAAAATTCTAGAACAAAGTAGAAAGTTCAAACCTAGATAGCTTTACACCAGCCTGTAAAATTAAGCTTAAACATAGAATATTATTACTTTAAAAAAACACTAGCACACTATAGGACCTTTAGGAAACTGAAAAAAATTATTTTACACATCGAAAAAGTGATTAAAAATCAAAATTGAAGTGAACTTTCAAGCTGCACAAAAACTGGATAGTTTTAAGTGTTACATGTTCTTAAACCTCAAAAAAACGTTATGAGTGCTTAAAAATCAAAGTAAAAGATTTGTTGCACTTTTGAGACCTTAAAAAAATTTGTATGATAATTTTGAGTCAATAAAAATGAGTTTGTAAGCTCAAAATTGAAGAACACAGAAGTTCATAGAAGTTCAACCAAAACAGATATAATTCTTGTATATAAGACCCTAAAATCTTAAAAAAAATAAAATAATGAACTAAAAATTCAAATAAAAGCTTTCTAAGGTTATTTTACATACAAACTAATTGAAAACACAAATTTTACTATAGAAAAAATGGTTTTAAAATAATAAAATTGAAGTTGAAAATTTGATCTTTATATTTCATTTTCAGAGGTTATAAACTTAATAAAATTGCTTAGGAATGATATTGATAGTGTTAAAAGAGGTTTAGAGTCATTAGAAACATAAACTAGCCACTTGGGAGGTTAAAGAGTTATTAATACTAAAACTCCAAAACTAGTTGTTAGAAACTGCTAGATGAATACAGTGGTTTGGTTATTAATACGGCGACCTTTACCCCACTGTATTCAACCATTTTCCAGAAACCCAATACGGCAGGTTAAACAGACTACTGTATATCATCATATGCCACTGTATATTTAAAAAAACCAGAAAATCAAATTTAACAAGCTCCATACTCATCCTGACATTAATCAAGACTTCAAACAAGTTTTAAAACATATATCAAGGCTCTTTTAATTAATAAAAATATTCAATTGATTTAAAACACAATAAGTAGCATTGATTATGAAACCTTTCATATTTAAACAACTTTAAAACCTTTTCATATAAACCTTAAACCATTCATTAAAAAAAATTCATAACAGAGCCAATTCAAACACATTTGATCAACACTCAGTCCATCACTTAATTCATTTAAACATATCAATAAACATACATCAAGACAATTCATTACATTAATTCTTGATTATGCAACATTTAGCCTATATGCTATTCTAATTAAATTCATAATATGCAAAAGCCACAATGAAGTTCAATTAATCCTTAAAACCATAATTTAACTCTTATATGTCTATATGCCAATGTATCATGCAAATGTAAGAGACCTTATCAAGCATTGATTGAGATCAAGTTTAGGACAATTACAACCTATGTCCTTTTTTCTAAACCTTTCTAAACTTGATCTTCATTCTCTTGATCTTCACTTTTATTCATCAAGCTTGATCATCATTTGATCCTTGATATCTAAGCTCTTGATCATCCAATGTTTGAGCTCTTTTACCTTTGGCTCCACAAATATGCTTTTTTGCACTTCAACCATTTACCTATCTTAATTACACATCAAAACCCAAACATTAGTAATAATAATGTTTTGTTATCAACAAAACACATGAATAGAACCACCTTGGTTCAACAATCTCCTCCTTTTTGTTGATGACAAAACATGTGATATTCTTGCATACAAAACACATTTCATGTCATTGCATCATGTATTATGAAACGATATGACTCTCTCCGTTTATAGTTTAAACTCACATTCAATATTAATGTTACACTATTCTCTCCCCCTTTTTGACATCATCAATCTCTATGAAGTAGTGAAAATTTGCACTTTTGAGAAAGATGAGAGAGAAAGACAAAGAGCGAGAGCGAGTTGAGGGCTGACGAGTATGAAAGCCTATTATTGTTCCCTTTATCCTTGGGCCTTCGTCTCCTCTAGCCTTTCTTTGATTTTTCTCACCCTTCCTTTCTGTCCTGCCTTCCATCTCTCCCCTTCCCTCTTCTTCCTATCCCAAACCAAAATTTTTCATTCCCAATCTCTCAAATCTTAATTTTTCTATGACCTTTCCTAGCCCTTTCATGGAGTGTAATGCATCCTCTACATTGATTCTTCCTCTCCCATCCTTTAACTCAAATGAACTAGCTAGTTCTAGGTTGTAAGAACTTATTTTTAGCCCCCCTTAGAAATTTTCCACACCTACCTTAAACCCGGTTAATCGAGCCAGTTCTGTCATCGAACATGATCGATGAACCTCGTCCATAACATGGAAAGCGGTGGTCTCAGATGTCCAAGTTGGCACGTCTAAAGTGAAATCCCTCAAATACTTCCCCAAAGAGGAGAAGGACAGTAAGATCGTGGTAATCCCTCCCTTTGAACTTGCAAAGTGTGGGGCGGAGCTGTTCAGGACAGTACTCATAGGTTTTTTCATTGGAAAACATTCGGCCTTCCTGGTTGTTCAAGATATGTTGTTGAAAACTTCGTTGCCTTACGGTTTAAATGAGATTCTCATAACTAGCTCAGATCAGTTATTTTTTAAATTCGATTATGAGGATGACATGAACTCAATATTAGAAAAAAGGCCTCGGTACACTCAAGAGAAATCATTGTTCTTGAAGAAATGGAGTTTACAGGCAAGTATGCATAAGGAAATCCGATCTGCTCCATTTTGGATTCACTTCCATGATAATCAAAGTGAATTATACTAGACTCTATGTGGAAGTTGAATTAAACCAAAAGTGGCCAACCAGTTTTGAATTAGCTACTTATAACAAGCTTGGTGAATTATTCTTCTAGGAAATTAAAGTGGAATATGAATGGAGACTGGATCAACAAATGCAAAAGAGGGAATGGAAACCAATAGGTCGTGTCTTTACAATTAAAACTTAACAAGATTTATAGAATTATAAGGTTTAAGACCTTCAAGGTCAGGAAACTCTTTCTACAAAAAAATCTCAACTTGTAAAGAAAAATGACAAACTTATATGTTAAGAGGAAAAGATAGGTAGGCCTCAAACAGATCAAAGTCCCTCACAAAAGGAATTAAAGACTCAAGAGAAATGCCATGTAGACACTGTTGATCCTACTGGTAAGTTTTTTGAAAACCCTATTAATTTGGCTGTTTCTAATTTGGGTACTAATTTAGAGGTCCATGCTAGCTAAAATCAAAAGGATGTGGAGGATAGTGACTTCATTGTTAAATAGAATAGGAGGTCCCGAAGAAAAGCAAAAACTTAGCAATGTGTCTAAATTGGTTATTTGGTTTGATTTAGTGCTTTCTTTTGTATATTATTAATGTCTTTAATTTTATGGAATGTCAAAGGTCTTAATCTTGCTAAGATGCAGTTAGGTGATAAAAGTTTCCTTAGGTCAATATTTTTTTACTTTTGTGTGCTTAATTGAGGCTAGAGTCAAGTCTTCGTCTTGTTTAGATAGAATTTGTCACTCCTAATTTCCTAATTAGTCTTGTAAGTCCTATGGCACCTAAGAGGGGGGGTGAATTGGGTATTAAAAACTTTTTGCAAACTCAAACTATCAACTTAAATCAATTGGAAAACTAAAT
>JAOXYD010000009.1:3418027-3430364 GCA_028565735.1 Pinacopodium congolense | reverse complement strand
TAGAAATCCTTTTGCAGGGAATCTATAATTATTTTGATGTTTACTTATCTCATCATTTTAAATTTAAACACTTTATATAGTGAAATTCAAAATATTAACTACTCTTGGTAGTTAATACATAATTAATGACAATAAACCCCTCATGGGTATACATCAGTCATTATCTACCACTCACACATGATAAATTTTAAACTAATTGAAATTCTATAGTTCTCATATTTGTCTAATAACTAGTGTGACTAGCATACGATGAGAACACATTGTCATATATCTATTAGGAATATATGACATCTCGATTAACAAATAAATACTGGGACCTATATGTCCTTAAGTAGATATTGTATGTTATATCTTAGATCATATCTCACATTTCAATTGCCTTTGATCTCATTTTTTTTTATTATGTCATTATTATATTCAATTTCTATACTAAATAGACAATGGCCATCTTTGAATATTTTTTTATGCAAGTCAATGTTCAGACTAAATGATCTTCCTCTGTTCTTAATTCCCTTTTGAATTAAATTTAATTTCTTTTCCTAGAATTGTTCCATAAGATTGCATCTTGCATGATCTTTCGGTAATAACCTAAAGAAACAAACCTTAAGTTCAATCTTCAAGAAAGGATATTTGATGAGATTCTTCTCAACCTAAAGGGTCTCACACAATGTAAAATAAAATCTTAAGACTTACATTAATCTCTTTTGTGGTCATTCTTTCATACATGATACGAGTCGTGTTATGATATTCATCCACTTCATTTAACTTGAATGTCGTTCAATCAAATAATACTATAAATATGATAGGTCAAACATACTAAATGTTTAACTTGAGTTCACTCATCTACTCTAAAATTTTTTCTAAACTCACATCTAGCAATTTAAGACAGATATAGTGATTACCAATTTCCTTGCGGCATTTATAATTTTAGTTTCATGATCTCAACTATCTCCTAGATAATAAACTTTAAACCTACCTTATCTCTAGTGATCACAAACACTAGAGGTGATTGTTCATGTGAGAAGGTCAATCTCTAATATGTCTTATATACTTTTGATTCATCTCAAAATATATTTATGCAAAATAAACATATTTATGAATCAAATGATACACAATGTACAGTTATATCTAAATACAACATTATAATGAGCGAACATTACATTTCAACATCTATATAGTCCAAGTGACTTTACATGCCCAATGTATACATATTAGGAAATTCACTTTTTCATTAGGTCTGTCACCATATTTGGTGTAGATATATATTTAATGTTCACTTCTCCTCATACAACTATCTCTTTCATATAATTATACTTAATATCTATGTACTTAGTTTTATAATGAAATTTGGGGTCTTTTGTATAAATGATTACAACTTGACTATCACAGTTAATGGTCATTGGATTAATTTCGCTTTTGATGACTCCCAAAATGAACCAAGTAATGATGAACCCATACAACCTCTTATACAGCAACTGAAAATGCTATAAATTCAGCTTTCATTGTGTATAATGCAATGCAAGATTGTTTTTTTACTTTTCCATGATATTGCTCTATTATTAAGTAAGCATACATATTTGGAGGTTGATTTTCTTTCATTTAAATCTCCTCCCCAATTTACATTTGTTTACACTTATATATATAGGTCATTATCTTGATAATATAATTCATAGTCCATTGTACCCTTTAGATACCATAATATTTTCTTTACCACTTTCCATCATGCATGTCCTAGATTTGAATTATATTTGCTCATAATCCTAACAACATAACAAATATATGATCTTGTACACATCATTACGTACATAAGATTTATATCTGCATTAGAGTAAGGAACTTTCTTAATTTGTTCCGTTATTGTAGCATCCTCGGGCAATTTCGTTTACTAAGGACTTCACCTTTAGCAATAAGGTTATTAATTGGGTTGGAATCTTGTATATGAAATCATTCAATAATTCTTTGAATGTACATCGCTTGAGAAAACGATAATAACTTCTTTGAATGATCTCTTAAAATCTTAACTATAAGAATGTATAATGTTTTACCCCTTGTCTTTCATTTCAAACTTAGATGATAACTAGCCTTTGATTTGCTTAATGAACACACAATCATTACAACCAATCAATGTATCATCCATGTATAAAAATAAAATTGTAAATTTATCTTTAGACTCTTAATATACACACAATGGTCCTCATCGATCATTTAAAAATCATACAAAATGATTACGTTATGAAAACAAGTGTATCATTGTCTTGAAGACTATTTTAAGACATAAATCACCTTTAATAATTGACATACCTTATTTTCTTGACTTGCCTTGATGAAACCTTTGATGAAACCTTCAAGTTATTCTATATAGATTTCTTCCTCTAATTCGTTGTTGAGAAAAGCAATCTTTACATCTATTTGATGTAATAGAAAAGCTAGGGGGTCCCTATGAAGGGTACAAAGGGGTCCCTCCTGATGTAATTCAAGATTGATTTTGGCTACTATAGCCAGAATAAGAAAGATTGAAGAAAACTTCAAAATAGGTGAAAAAGTTTCCTTATAATTTATTCCTTTCTATTATGTATATCCTTTTGCTACAAAGTGTGCCATATATCTTTTGATACTGTCATCAGCTTTTCGCTTTATTTTGAGAACTCACTTGTTTCTAATTGCTCTACACCCGATCAATTGAGTCCCACACTTGAGTGGAGCTTAAAGAATTTCTTATTTTATTATTTTTATCCATCCTTCTTTAGTAAGACCAATAAGAACCTCATTTTCATTCTTTAGCTCTTCTTATTTTTATAGGACAATCATATTAATTTCTCTTTCGATCTGAAAAAGGCATAAGGGAATTATTCCTTGATTTCTTCATCTTAAACAAGGTTTATAAAAAATAGATTCATGATTAGTTTGATTACTCCCACTCGAAGCCTTCATCATAAGGAAATTTTTAATGGAAGTGCTCCCACTCAGTTGAAGTTCCTCTTATTGATTCTTTATAATAGAAGAGTCTCATATAACTATAGGTCTTTGCCTATTTTTCCTTATTTTAGAAAATCATTCTCTAATAATGTTACGTCTCGTTATTCAGATTTAATTACTCCTTCATTGCTTTATTCACCAATAAACACATATCCCTTTGAGTGTTATGAGTATCTAATGAAGATACTTTTTCTTCCTCTGGGGCCTAATTTCTTATGTTTGAGAGAAAGGCTATGAACATAGGCTACACGCCCCTAAAGTCTAAGACTTGATATATTAGGTCTTCTAGCGGTCCATAACTCATATGGTGTGCTAATAACTCATTTCTTAGACACACGATTAAGTACATGAGTGGTTGTTAGTAACACATCACCCTAAAAGATGATTGATATATTTGCTTTTGGCATCATAGACTTAATCATTTTCAATAACGTCTTATTTCGTCTTTTAGCGATGTCATTTTGTTGTATGGTAATAGGAATTGTTAATTGCTTTTTATTCCTTTTTCATTACATAAAGCCTGAACTTATCAAACAAGTATTCTTGTCCTCAATCTGTTTATAATGCTTTTATCTTTCTATCTAATTGATTCTCAACCTATTTTATGAATTTTATGAAACAATCGAATGATTTTGATTTATGAGAAATTAAATAGATGTGATCATACCGAATATAGTCATCTATGAAGGTGATGAAATAAACTACCCCACATCACTCCTTTACATTCATCAAATCATAGATGTTAGAATGAACTAATTGTAATATATATAAAGCTTGTGTTTCATTTCCAAACGGCTTGCAGGCAATTTTACAAGTTAGACAGTGTTCACATGTAGGCAAATTTACTTTATTTAGATTACATAACATTTCTTTTTTAGCTAATCGACCTATTTGATTTTGACTAATATGATATAGTCTAGCATGTCATAAAGTTACATCGTTGTTGTAGTTACTAAATGTAACTAATGAATAACTAATATTATTATTTTCATCCAAAATATCAAGTACAATAAAATCATCATACATAAACCATAACTATAATAAATAGATCTAAGAAACACAACAATTCCATCACTGTATTTATATGGAAATCAAGTCTAACCAATATCAATACACATAAAAGACTCCTATGAATTTGTGGAGCAAATAACCTTTATGTAGGATGAGGGCTTATCCACCATTCATGTCTAATTTATATGTGCCAATTCCAGGTATAGTAATCTTGGAATTGTCATCTACATAAAGCTATCGATTGCCATGTGGGAGTTTACCAAACTCAACAAAGGCATCTCAATCCTTTGGTACATAGTTAGTTGCTCTTGAATCTGTAATCTAAACAATATGTGATTCAATTAGAAAAATAGAATAGAAAACATTCACCGAATAATTTTTTGTAGTATAAATTTGTACCTTCTTCGACTTGGTACAATCTCAAGCAAAGTGGCTCTTATTATCACAATTATAACACTTTACTCGTTTCATGTGCTTCTTCTTGAAGGAATGCTTTCCCTTACCTTATTGATTCCACTTCACTTTCATGGAGTCCTAAGTAGAGTGATTGAATCTTATTATTTTTTATACTTGTATCCACTATGATGCTAATGTTTTTTATTCACAACTCCATATAAGTTAGAAACAACTGCACAGGCTCAGAGGACATTTCAGAAGTCTCAAGACACTCTTTCTCCAATATGAGATTCCTCATAATATCTTCCATTGTCTTGATGCTCTTATTATGAGATAGGTGCATCTTCATATGCTCCCAACTCTAAAGTAGTGAATGAATCACAACTTGTACTTGTTGTTCATCAGAAAGCTTATGACTAATATCACATAACTAACTTACCACATTAGACATTTGCCTCAGATGCTTTTGCATTGTATCATTTGGGCGCTTCTTATAAGTATCAAACTTAATTGTGAGTGATCATACTTTGGTCACTAAAGCACCTCCAAAATGCGCAGCTAATACGAAATACATATCCTTTGCAGTTTCAAACTTGCGAAACTCACGCAAAATGTCCTTGTCCATGCTACTTAATAACGTAATACAAGCTAATGAATTCTTCTTTTTCCATAGCTCGTATACATCACAATCCCTCTTATGTTGGATCGTAGTGCCCTCATTAAGAATTTTCATGGTTATGTTTAATGGCTCAAGAGCCTCTTGCCCCTCCAGCACATATTGGATTTTCATATTTCAGATTTTATAATTATTACTGTTTAGTTTCTCACTTCTATTAAATTCAGCAACAATGTCCTTTGAAGCAGTAGCCATTGTTGAAACACTAAATTTCTACAATAAAAAAGAAATATATGCACTTTAATGTCATATCAATCATTCATAGAGTAAATAATTAGATCGCAATTACTTATGAAATCTAAAGTTCACTAATGTGTTTAATCATCATTCATACAACAATCAAATTCTAATTACTATACAGTAGACTAATTTTTATGTAAAGCACATATAAACATATTATAACATATTACATCAAGTTCGTTATAACCTACGAAATACCAATAGATAACGAATCCTATGTGGAAAAGAGTTAACGAATTCACGCGACAAAGTTCATGAAGCTTGACATGTAATAACTCTTGCTATTTCCATTGGAAGACTTATAGGATCAAAGTTCTAATCAATTCCCTTCTTCGAATCTCTTTAATAAATGTCATTGAATTATAAGTCCCCTCATTAAATGTTTTCTTATTCCAAAGCATTTTTAACAATTCATCTTTGGGTTGAAGCAATGTTGAAAGAGAGGTTATGTGCTTTATTTCAACTTCTGCATTAGATAGAGAACCTTAAACTTATAACTCTTGCATTATGTTATTGAATGAAATAACATGTTGTTTTAGACCTTCTCCATGCATTAAATGCATATAGACTAATTGTGCAAACATGTTATTAACATGTCTCTTTTGTGCCTCAATTCGAATGAGCTTGGGAGTTCTCTTTCTAATAGGCATTTTCCTGAAAAATAAAATTTCAAGAATAAGAAGAGAACATAAGAAAACTCAAAATCACAAAATAAACAAATTATTTTGTCTAACGCATAATGAACTCATGCTTATAGAATGAAATCAATTTAATTCTATTAGTTATTTTCTAATTGAACTAAGCAATTATTCTATGAATTTCAAATCAATCACAAAAGTTATTTATAATCTAATCGTATTAAGAAATATGAATAATTGTAATTTAATTAGAATCTTATTTCTAATTTAAATTATAATTGAACTAACTAATTTTATAATTTTAGTTTAATTAGAAACTAATTTTTATTGAAACGTATCGCTAATTTTAAATTAACAAAGTAGTTTAATTTAATTAGAAATTTTATTTCTAATTTCAACTAAATAAATTAGTTTGATTTAATTAGAAAACTTATTTCTAATTTCAATTCAACTAAACTAATTAGAAAACTCAAACCTAATGTGTTGTACTTAAACAACTTATTGCTAATTTTATTTTAACTAAAAAAATTAGTTTAATTCAATTAAAAACTAATTTCCAATTTTAATTTAATTAGAAAACTAATTTTTAATAATTAATTTACATAAACTAATTAGTATATGTAAATTAAAAAAATTAATTTATAATATTTTTTAATGTTTAGTGTAATGTAAATAAACAATTGGATTACTAAAGCCTTAATCCTTATTTCACAAAACGAGGTCCAGAACAAAAAGGCTAAAAACTATAACAAACTTGACTCATTCACTAATATTGAAAGAAGCCCAATACGGGTGAATAAGAGTCCAGAAAACCAGCCCGTAAGACTTAAAGACATGTTGACCCATTACTATTATACATTAGTTTATTTTTATTAGTTTGTAAAACACTGCACACTTTAGACAGGGGCGTGATCATCTTCCTCCCCCTTCCCTGCTTTCATGCATTTCATTTTCGTTACTGCTTGTTTCGGTTCCTCTGATCTAAACAAAAATCGTACCTTCCCTACCGTTTAAAGTTGCTCTGTTCTAAACAAAAAATACCTTCATCAACAAAAAGAAACAAACCTGGCGCTCCTTAGGCAACAGACAGTCATTAGCCTTATTGTTGTGTTTTCTTTCTCTCGCTTCCAACATTTTCTTGGTTTTCTACTTTCACTATTTTTCTCTCGTCCCTATTTCGTGTAACCAACAACAGATCCAAAACACAAATTTGTTCCATTATCAAAATTCACAGAATTTTCAAAGAGTAGAGACACAAACCAAGAAAAAGCAGGGTCTGTAACACAGGAAGAAGACCAGCGAAGCAGACTTACTGTCTCTAACAATATGTAATTATGATAGTGGACATAAATCTTTTTGTGATAAGCGTTAATATTTAAACAAAATGAATTTGACATTAAAAAAAACTTAAACATAATCTAAAGTAAATATAACCGATAGTCAAAAATAGTAAAAATGAATTCATTTGTCATTTATCAATTGTAACATACATATTCAATTGACTTTGATACCAATATAAGAAATTAAACATAATCACAAAGATTATCTTAATTTAGGATCATGACATATATATTAAAATAAAACAATCCGTACATGGATTGATGTAAAATTCTATTGATTAGAGAACATAAAAATCTTTTTACAGAAAATCTGTAAATATTTTGATGATCATCTCATCTCACCATTTTGATTTTAAACACTATGTATAGTGAAATTTACAATATTAACTCTTGATAGTTACATCGGTCATCATATATGATTTCCACATTCCCACATATCTGCTTGTAAAGAAAACAAAAATAAACTTCCGACAATACTACTAAAACAGGTCACTGCTTCAAGAATTCTGATTTCCACTGCAACGGAATCAAGTTCTTTTCTTTAAAAGAGGATATCAACCATGTCAATTAATATCCCATTGTGATTCCGAAATAATGATATCTATCAAACAAGCCCTGGAGCCATTAACAACAAGAAAACATTACCAATCCAATGTATAATGATATTTAATTACGCACTCCAACAGATTATCCAGTTTTAATTATTACATCTATGCTAGGGCAATCTTAAGCATTCAGACATTTAGAGGTCCCATGACTTACGAAAGACATCGGTGGCCCAGAGCAATAAGGATAATACCACCACACAATTAATGTCAACGGAATTAAACACCTGATAGAACATCATTTATGACGAATTCTTGATATCTTTCTTAGCAATGCTTCTAACTTGAGTACGTGTCCATAACAGAAAACAAATGGCTCAAATCACGACCATCTTAGCCTAATCCTCTTCATTTGCAGATACAAAAAACTTGCATTTCAAGCATACGATTTCTTTTGCAATGGAACGATCCTGAAATCCAGTTGGAAGAGGCTTTCCCACGATTTGCATATGGCTTCAGAGACCTCATTAAGATATAAGTCATCAAAAGAAAACCTTATAGTCTAACACATCCTTAAATACCATATCAAAGGAAATGTGAAATTTCTAGTTTTGAATGTAGCTACAAGGTTTAATCTACTCCAGCCAACTCATGAAAAGGCAGTGCATTAGATAATTGCACTTAAGATTGGTCTAATGCTTATATAGGTTATCAAATACATTTAATAACCTCTAGTAATTGATTCGAATGTCCTCTAGCAATTTCTCTACGACACTTCTCTGTGACTTATAGGCAAGAAATGCCTCAGAATCATGGGCTTCTAAAACCAATCTCCCTAATCAAGACAAAAACCTCACATCTTGAATGAACTACTCCGTAGATGAATAACAGATCCTAGAATAACCATTGGAAGAGGCTTGCTAAATATAGATGAGTTTAGAGGTTCTCAATGTATTAAGACATATATCTAAATTCAGCACAGCACAACATTAGAAAGCAGAACATGCTTAAGTACTGACACTGTTCCTTTGAAGTGGCGAAAGCAACCAACTTCTAAATTATTTTTTTGCTAAAAAGTTTAGTTTATAACAAACAGGACATAAAAGGGCAGTACTTCCCATGTTCACAGGGAACACGATAGTTCATATAATGTATCCGCTTCATAAGGTTCTCACAGTTCTTTCCTAGCTATCCAAAAAATAGCCACAAACCAGAATCGAACCCCAAGTTTGATATTGAATAATGGATAGGACACCAAGGATTTTCAATTCTATAACTCAAAAGTCCTTTTTGATATCATAGCATTAAATAAAATCTATCAACTTTTACTGGACATTTGAGTGGTAAAAATATGAAGAAGCAAGCACAAAAGCCAGGGGTCACCACTAGATAATGAAAAAAACTATATATAAGCCACTAATATAAAAATAGGCAGCATTCAGTATTAGAATTATCAATGACTAGCATCGCAACAACCAAACTTCAATTTGTATACAACGCGGACGTAATTGACCTATTAAGGCATTACATTAAAAAGAGCAACATATAATCTAACACCAACCGTTACTCTGATAAAGTAGAGTCCGAATATCACCAGCCCACCAAAAAATTTAGTACATCCCTCTGCTGCTATTGAGAATCGAACCAAGCGTCCCCAAAACCGCAAAAGCAAGAAGAGGGCTAACATCAAGAGTATCAAAAATGGGAGGAATAATGTTCCTGAACAAGTTCAAATAGGGATCACAGAGGTCCCTAATAGCCGACAATGGTTGTCTGTCCCAAGGAATATTAGGGAACCAACTAAGCAAAACCCTAACCATCAAAACCCCACTGTATATATCAAGCCACTTGGCCAAACCCGCCGCAACCACCGTCAGCGGCGTGTTCAAGTATCCTCTGGGTCGGTCTTTAAGCGCCGCGAAGAAAAGCGGCCCCACACAATGAGTTAAGCTGCCCAACTGATTTGGATTCGGAAGAATAGCAATTTCTTGAGCAAACCTGATTAGAGAGTTGAGGAATACCCGCGATAGAGAGAATACTATGACTGCAATGCTCGTGACGGTTCGAGTGGAGCCGGTGAAGAGTGATTTTGGGTCGGTGGACGGCAAGAGGGTCGCAGCTGGATGGGTTAATGAAGCTGAAACCCTAATCCTAGGTTGTTTCGCGGTGATGTTGAGGAATAGACGTGCTCTGGTGGTATTCAAGGGGATGTATTGGGTCTTGGGCCATTTTTGTGATCGAAGAGAGATTAAAACAGCGGGGGCCGTGGTGACGGGGACTGGTGATTGGGACGCAGGACGACAGTGGATGGCTGCAGTTTGAGAGCAGACCGTGAGAGCAGCCATGTTGATGAGAGAAGGGAAATCAATTGTGGAATGCGACCACAAACACCCTTCGCAAGGATTAAAATGCTTGCGAATCGGATTAAATCATCAAGGGCCTGGTTAAGTTTTTTTTTTAATTTATTCTGTTTTAGTTTATTATTTTTCTAAAAACACATAAATTAAAAAAATAAAGGAATAAAAATAATATATTAATACAATACATAAATAAAAATACATAAAAATTAATATAAAAATACAAAAATTACAACTAAAAACTAAAACTAGTAATAATACTAAACGGTCCTTAAAATTAAATCAATTTAGCCGAATTAAACGATAACTAATAAGATTTAATATATCAATTAAAATATAAGTAATAGATATATAAATTAAACTGCCTAACATAAAGTAATTAAATATCGCAAATATTCTCATAAAATTTATGTCAATATATGATTATTAATATCAATTATATAATATTAATTAACTACAAGAAATTTAATATTAGTATTTACCATTATTATTAGTTTATTCCATGATTGTTACCTTGCCTAATATGATTATAAATATATATATATATATATAGCATTTATGATACATACAAAGTAGCTATGGATGCGAATTTAGAGGAGCTAACTCTCTCAAAGTTATGTCTTCATAAGTCATATCTTCTACTTTAGAATCACTAGAACCTAAATTAGTGCAAATTTAGGGGTCGTTTGGTATTGATGTGGGTTGTGATTTTTAGTTGTAGTTTTGATATATCTGTATTGGTTTTTGTGTTTTATCCTCGATTTTTGGGTTGTATTAGTGTGTTGTCTTTTTCGATTTATATGTTAAAAACCAAAACTAAAAATCCAAACCCTACCAAACAACCCCTTAGCAACATACTAAATGATGTATGTAACACAATTTCTTATAAAACATATCAAAATCAATTAAAACAATCACTCAAATATTTTCATAACTCATTTTGATGCTTTCTAATACCTTTTGACGCCAAACACACATCTAATATATCTATTTATAAGTAAAATTAAATTTACTAATCGTTTATAACTGGTTGGACTTATTAAATTTCATTTACTCTATTTATTACCATTGAAACTAGCTATTGCTATCTGATTTCTTAAACTACTAATCGATCACTTTGCACACATTAGTCAACCAATTACTAGTTAATTCCTATAAAATTACAAATACTGGTCATTTTCTAAAAAATTGATATAGTGGTCGACTACACCAAATACACTAGTCATCCAGTCACTAGTTGAACACCAATAATCATTCATTGCATGTAGAAATTAGTTTTCCAAGGACTTCACATAGTCTAACATTTGTAATTAAACCTTAAACATATTCTCATTTTTCAACCACTTCTTTAACACACATTAATAAAGGTGTATTTTATGGTATTTTCATATGTATTTTAATGTCATTTCATTCTTATTTTAATGTTCAAATGTCGAATTTGTTATCTTTTTACGTTTACATATAAATTTGACCTTAGAACACAAATATAATGTGAAAGATCAAGTTTGGAGAAGAATTGGAGCACAATAGAGCAAGGAAAAGCTGGATAAAGACTTAAACGATGGTCTGTGCAGAACTTGTTGGTTAGGTTTATCAAAACTAATGTTTAACACATTTTCCACATTCTTTAGTGGTGGTTCATTCAATGGTCATTTAACTTTATCTAGCAGCCATTTAGTGTCCTAGAAATTATAAAAATAAGGGCAAACATGACTTTTTCTTCTCTTAATATTTCAAACCCTAAAGAAGGACTATAAATGGATGGAATGAAGTCATTTTTTGGTAGTTTTGCTCCCCATTTGGGTGGCCCTTTATTTCATGGTATTTTCCTTAGTTTTTTAGATTATTTTCATATTCTTTTTATCTTGTTCATGTTTTATAGTTAGGTTTGGTTTTTTAAGTGCATAATACATTCTATTTTGTTAATTTCGTTGATGTTTTTCTATTTTCTTTTATTTTACTTATTTATTTTGTTTAAGTTTTGTTAAATACTAGTTACACCTTTGTTATTGTTAAAATAATATTATTTCTTTAATTTCTAGCATTAGGTTTATTGTTTTCTTTATGATTTTTACATTTTTAGTCTGTGTTTTATTTAGTTTCAGCATGTTAGCTTAGTTTTCTTTTAAGTTAGAAGATATTTGATGGATTAATGGGT